>JAMKCH010085061.1:0-43313 GCA_023653785.1 Ophioderma brevispina
TACATAACAAGAATGAGCATCTTTATAGAAAACAACACCAAAAAATCTGTAGAAAATGAAATATGTTATTGTACTATGGGTTGGCACTGCTAGAATGAATTGAGAAGTTTAATCTAAACTTAAACAGGTTGATAAACTGAACATAAGATTAGTCACAATGGTTTTTATTCAAATTCAGACTCTTATTCGCAATAAGATGGTGGATTCTACTTTTATAATAATATAGGCATGACTTGAGTGCAAATTCAAATTCCGCGTTTTAATCTATACTCGTGTATATGAGTACTGGCACAGACAAGATGGTTGGTCAACATTTGTCGCCGACGGGAGTTTCTGGTTTTTTGCAATATCTAAACTGGCATAACATTACTTTGGTCAGGCATGATTTAGATTAAGATTCCACAGAACTCCTCCTTGCAAGAATGAGATCTTGAACATGAGTACCATGAAAAAAGGGTAACAGAGTCAAAATTTGAACAAGAGTCGGCGTGAAGGCGAAGAACCTCCCGAACTTTACAGAACAATGCAGCCATCACGGAGTCTTCGTCTAAATCCAAAACAAAGTTGCAGACGTAACAATGTGCCAAAATACTTTGCATTTGGTTTGGCATCTTGATCTACCATCTTGAACATTTTATCAAAACGGAAAATCTACACATCTGAAATCAGTCTTGAGAAACAGAAAAAGGTGAACATTTAGGGTTGAAACCGTTCTTAGATTTTCATAATGCACAACCTAGTGCCATATCCAACTTTACCTCGTTTTCAATATTAATTTCAAGCATAACTTTTCTAGAAGCCTGCCTGATGACTCTGCAATTTATTTAAATGAAAACGAGTTGCCTTGATTGGCGACAGCTATGGTATTTAACATTAATTTGTCAAAAATACTGAGATGTCACTGACATTTTTTCAATTTTCCTTCATTTTTTAAGTGAAAAAGAAAAATGTAAATTTCTTTTGTATGTATGGTGCCAATATTGTGTTGAACCTGGTGCAAAGTATCATTTATTTCTTATTTTGTTTTAAGAATAAAATAAAAAGAAAATGAAGAAAGTATTGATTAGTTCTCGCCTGTTCTGTCTGAATCCCTTTATTACAAAACTTGGAAGGAGATGTCCATTGACATGTGTTACATAATCGCTTATTTCTTCAGAAACTACTTAACCGAATCGAGTGCTCTTTACCTTAAAATATTGAAAATATTGTTGTGGTTTAAGATTCTTTTTAAAATTATCAAAGTGATACTCACATTTGGAAGTTATGGTCACCAATAGTTGGGGTGTAATTTCTTTTATGAGACACCCTGTAGATATACAAAAGTGAATCATCGATCAATTGAAAAAGGGTGGGTCTTTTTTTTTTTTTTTTAATTTTAACATTAAAATCATATTAGGTTTGTAATTAGTTCTTTTCGTTGAATTAATATTCGTATCCTTTGTTAGTCTAGTGGATTTACCATTAATTTGCATAAGGTCATATTAATATTATTGTTATCCAAATAAACGCCATACAAAGAGAAGTTAGGGGGGGGCGAAATGAAAATCGTCTTAAAGTGAGTTCCGTGATTCTAGCACCTTCTCGTTATTTATGGTCACTAGATATCCTTAGAAAAGCCCGATTTACAAAATTGAGTTGATTCGATCTTGAGGTATTGTGTTATGAGCCAATTTGCTTGTTTCCCACGGTCCCATAGGCCACTGTGACTGTGTTGTAATTTCCGTCCATTTACGGACAAAAAAAAACAAACCGCCTTTTTTTTTAAAATTTTAATTTGGTGGAGGTTACTGATACACCATATATAATATAAATATATTAATATATATACATATATATATATATAATATATATATAATATATATCTATATATATATACGCAGTGTGTAAACCCCTCTGTCACATACACTGAAAGCAGCTCTTGTCTCAGAGTCTATATGGAATCATGAAGTCATGTTTGCACATATAAATTTTATTAAGTTAACATTAACATAAATAAGGCAGTTCAATAGATCAATTGAAACCGATGTATCCTTCCATGCAATACCATGATTCACTTTTTGAAAACTATTTCATTTTTTCTACTTGACCACTTATACAATCTAAAGGGAAACGCGGCTATTTATGGCATTCCACTGCAAACTGTCTATGACAATTGAATTGGAATGGTGGCTCGGATAATGAATTTAGTCAGCCAGCGCCCAACATTTGAACTGGATGTTATTGGTTTAAGGGTAAAGCAACTTGATAATTAGACGGAAATTGATCGACTTTACAATATCCTTTGCGAGAGAAGCAGGAAAAGCGCGTTGTACACAGTACCTATTACACTATTATGGCATTACGAACAGCTTATTCCACTATATGAGTAATATGCATTACCAAAATTAACATATTCCACAATTAGCATTACAAACCCGAATATTCCATGTTAGGTATTTACGAACAGTAAACTAATTCAACTAGTATGTATTCCGATCAGTACCTATTCGATATTACGCATTACCAACATTACTTATTCCCGTTATATGAAGTACAAATAGTAACTATTCCAATGTTATGCATTAGAAGAAGCACCTAATTCCACTAATATGTATTACGAACCGTACCTATTACAATTATAATTATGCATTACGAAACATTACTGTTCCATATTATGCATTACCAACTACTTATTCCAGTAAATATTCCAACTTATGTCAGAATCCTTACCTTTTCCATATAACCCAGCACAAATTTAATTGTATGGTATAATCTGTTTAGAGCAGTGATTTTATTTGGATCACCCGTTATTGGTGGCTCTTACTAAACTAACAGAGTGCAACGTCAGCAAAAGTAGTGGGGTTGAACTATAAACAATATAAAGGCGCTGTAAAGGCCGGACACAAATTTGTGAACAAAAGTAAAATAACTTCGTTTCGCTGTTTGCACTTTGTTCATGACACGTACAGGACCAAGATAGCATGTTTGATACGGGTCAGTCAGTTACAAAAAGTTAATCAAATGAGACTTCCACAAGTCTTGTGGAACTTTTAGCAGCAAAGTTTTATTCCTGAAACATTCACTATATTTACATGTAATTTTGTGGTAATACCAGGCTCATATCATTTAGAAAGTGGTTATGTTTTATACTGTGGAGGAAAAAAAAAAAAAGTGAAAATTAGCTGAGTGCCAAACAGTTTTGAGGATCCGGGTGTACTTTTGCATCATTTTATATTTTAATAATATTCCTTGATATCAAAGCTGAAACCCTGGGCTGAAGCTCTATTTTCTTCATTACAGATCAAATTAATTGTGAGGTGACATAATCATGTGCTGGATGGATAGCTCATAAAACAGCTTGAGAAAATTTAGCGACATATGTGGATACACCAAGCAAATTGATAATTCTGACCATTTTGGGCCATGACCTCCTAAGAACCTCTAGAGACCTTTTACCCCTCATGAAAAGAGTCTTGTGGATACTAAACGCAGTATCCATAAATGTGTGCATGTATGTGAAACGGAGCAAATTAGATTTAAGGTTAACATTATTACTTTTGACACACACTCTACCAAAGCAATCCCTATGTGTCCTCTTGCAGAAAAAGTTAGAACAGTTGCACTGAACGAGGTCGTGTATGGACCATGGGACCATTTATGATCGACCATCAAATCGCCAAATTGGCTCTCTGTATTTGCTGTACCTATTTTGACTCAATTGGGGGTGTTGTTGCTACATTGAATGAAGCCTGGCCGCCGCCGTCGTCTGGTGGTAAATTCAAAATGAAGAGGTAGCGAAAATGGCATGGAAGGTATTGCTGCAAACAAATAACGCAAAGCTTTATGATATTTGCATGAAGTAGATGATAGCACTAAAACATGTTAAGCAAAGTAAACCTTACTCATAACACAACTACGATACAAGAAGGTGGTGGTGGGAGAGACATGTAGCAGGATAAAGGCGGCCAAAATGGCTTTTACTAAATTAAACAAGTGTAGCGATCCAAGCAATATGAATAAAAACGACAAATATATATGAGACAAATCATTGATAAGATGTCTTCTCCTTTATGGCTGTGAAAACAGATCAAAAGTACAGTGATGAAAAGTAAATCTGGGTGTTCCGTCCAATATCAATGTTTAAAAAAAGCGCTGGAAATATTTTGGCTCAACGTCATCTAAATATATAGATGCCCTTCAACGATCATCTAATATTGGCAAGAATAAGTCAAGATGTCAAACGGAGAAGGCGGAATTGGATATTTAGTTGAGAAGAAAGAAGTCGCCAATGTATGATTGCCCCTTACATGGCAGTCAGATGAGAAATGTCGACATTCAAGTTGTAGGCTAAAAACAACGTGGAGGAGAAATTTCGAAAAGGAAAGAATTGTGGTTGGGACATTTGGAATAAGATCAGGGAAATGCACCGGACAGAGCTTACAATTACGGGCTTACGTTCCAAGAGGCCACGAATAGGATCGGTCTAGTAAGGTAATCACTTTCTAGATAAATTGTCTGCCCTTATACCTTAATCAACAACCTAAAAAAACAAACTCTTATCAAGCAATTAAAGATAACTAATGAGGAACTAATGACTGACCTGGTCTATAATCACGTCACTAACACATTTGAATCCTACAACTAAAAACAAATCATCCAAAGGTCAGACTTTCAATCTACTTAAGCAAATATAATTTGAATACTGCTACCTTTTCATCTCCAACCAATGCCACCTGCAGCCCACCGGAACAATGGCATATGACCTCGCACAAGAGTCCGCTCAAAACCCCTGTTGATGTTGTCTAGGCAACCGATCGCCTGATTCCAAATCTCGATGATAACACCCTTGTTATCCATGTAATTTGAGATTGGGTGATGTAAATTACAGGTGAAATTGTAAACATTTGGTGTTGAAAGATGTATAAACATGATCATCTACTCTTAAGAATTAAAAAGATATGATTGATATATCTACAACCTATTTTTTCGTATCAGAAGCCTGGAGCTGTTCAAGGTCATCATGGGGAAAATATATATGATCCTATTTCTTCAAATTGGTTTCAAATTGTCGTATAGGAATATCACAGCGCAGACATACATTTACTTTACGAGTCAATCTACTCACAGTGTCCCTATAAATCAGCTTTCACATTACTTTTACCCCCAATGTCAGCAAAATACATGATTTGGACATAATTGACAATACATTAAGTAGCATGAAGAATTTGAGCCCCTTTGAGAATTTGTGCAGTCCTATTTTTATTACATCAAGATGACCTTGAACCATACTAACTCTGTTAAAAGTAATTGTCCTACAACCCTATCATAGCAAATTCTACATCATAATCATGCACCTTTTTTTAACCAAAATGAAACATATAGGTTTCAAGACTTGGTAGATTCAACACATCATGCTTTACAGATCTGTTTCATAAGGACCAGAGGTCCTCACTCTCAGAAGCTGGAAGTGAAACAGTTACCAAATTTCCCCTTCTTAATTTACCCTACCCTATCTCTAAATGCTCAAGGCTAATTAAGTGGGATCATTAAGATTTGGAAATTGCATGTAATATTTACCTACAAACCAGAGGGTGTTTTTGATCAATCCCACAATGCACCAGTTTTGGGAAATGTATCTCAATGGGGTCATGTGATCACAGCAAAATACATTTCTAACACTAAAAACCCTGACTTTAACGCTCATTTTAGTTCAAAAAAGGGTTAGTACTTAGGGAAATTTTTGCATGATTATGAAATGTCTTATAGGTTCTTAAACTTTCGGAACACTTTTTATCCCTAAGTACTGACATGTGTTAGTACAGTATGGTATAGGCACATTGCTATGCATCATGGGATTGATTCAAAACACCCTCTGCCTAAAAACCATTACAACGTTTTTGCCTACCCTTTGCAGGTCATAGGTACAGGTAGTCATTTCTTTGATACAAAATAAGTTACAAAAAAACAAAAAAACTAAAAAATCAATAAAACTTCAATTTTCAAAAATTTTTAAACTTTTAGATTTTTAGTGTTCTTGATACTGCCTATAAATATTTTGTTCTTTACCACACTCGCTCTTTCATGCAAATTGCGATATGCTTGATACATCTCTTAACAGTGAAAGTATACTTTCGATATACTATCCCGCGATGCATAACGAATTTCGTATTGCAAAGAAAGCAACTTACTCTTAAAATTAACAAATGACACTGCAAAGTTTAACTGTTTAAGAGAGAATTATTCCTAAATTTCCTGGCTAGAGTTCATTAAAGCCACAATCAGTGATTCATTAAAAAAGTAAAAATATTTGAAATTTGCAGGCATATCTTGATGTTAGGATAATCTATAGAATCCTCATAAGTTATTTTTGCAACTAAAAAAATACAGAAAAGGGTGAAAACTGCAGTGCTCAAAGATATGAATCGCCATTCAGTTATGTGTTGTAGTAAGCGTCCGTACGGACATAAATGACTAAAATTTCGATTCTGTCCTTATTAGGTTGTTTTCAGACTTAGCACTTGCAGATTATGTTAGGAATAGTCTATACTTGTTAAGAAATGCAAAATCTTGATTTTTGATGATTTTTTTTCGATTTTCGATTTAGCAAATACTGATCGTGCCTTTCCGTATTGGCGTATAGTCTATAAACTTTACAGTTATTTGATTGTACAACCGTATGTATCGGCCAGGGCACGGTTGGTGGTGTCATTGAAATCATGTACAACAATCTGAAACCTGTTGAGTCGTATGTGCATATTTCTATCACGGGTGTTAGAACTTGTTTGACTGCAATTTGGAGACCATAGACACCAAGTGAGCAATTTCTCCGGTATTTACAGAGGCGAAATATTGCTTATTGGACCATGATTCCTTTGAAATTACGGGTATTCATTCGAAGTATCATATCAATAGCAAGTCCCTTCACGAATTATTTGTTAAGACCTGCAATCTGTCATTTTCTAGATGTTTGAATATCAAAGGCACTCTGACCTCTCTCTACCAATTAACCATGGGAAATATTATTAAGGTTTCCTGGGATATAAAATCATTTGCTAGTGGCTGTCATTACTATAGTTGGACCGTTAAATTAAAAACAATCTTTAAAACCTTGGTGGATTGAAAGTTTGAAAACACCAAACTTGTAACATGTAAATTACCTTTACCATGTAAATAACTTTCAAAACAAGAAGATACACAATCAGGAATCGCTTTGTTGTTTTGTAAAAATTTGGAATGGGTTTAACCCCAACATGTAGCAAACGGTTTACCTCTACCATCTACTATTTGAACAGTATGGTTACTTAAACATGACTGCACCTAACCTAAAAAATTATAGTGCAGTTTTTCACACGAAACTGATGCGGTTTTTCAAGATATGGTACATTACCTATCCTAAAAGAAATTGTAACGACAAAAAAAGAAAATGACATCTTCCATGTCAATAAATAGAGAACATGCAAATGCACGGGTTTGATATATCGTTTAATAATTTGTTTACATGTTCCTAACTGTAGTACTGTATTTACAGTACTTATCCCTAGTTTTTATCTACCTTTAATTTTAAACTTCAGGACGAAGAAATCGTACTATTTAAGCTGGGGTTCGTAAATATCTTTTGAGAAGGACAAGTTGCATAAAAAGTACACGACATATGACTTCCATATATTGTCCATTTAAATGTTTTAAGTGTGTATCCGGTTTGTAAACTTAAGGTAAATTGTAAAACGCTATTCTCTGTGTAAAAGAGGTAAAGAAAAAAATATCTTTCAAAGTGAAACTTTGCACTTTTCCAGACCTCCGTTTTCTTGTTTGGCCCTAGAGAGAGAGAACAAGCAAGTAATACAAAGAACTTAATGAACGGTACTATTAAGATATTACGAAAACAGGCAGGTCAATTTATGCTTAGATGCCTTTGCTAGAAACTACTATTTCCCATCCACTCCAATAGGCTTCAAACGAAAGGCTAACGTTAAACATATTTTATTAAGTTCTATTCATCTTTTGTTCCAATAAAGCTGAACGCTATTGAACATATATATCGCCCTAAGATGTTACAACTCTTTAGAGTATCATAAATACATTTATTGTGTCTAACAACATAATCTAAGTACTTCATATCTATTTAATCGCAGGTATTTTTTGCTTTTATAGGCATATTTTATAATGATTAGATTGGCTTCCATTAAGTATGACTTAATTTACAACAAGTGGTCATCACTTTGTTCATTATCCTACAGTAATATTCTAGTAACTCCATACCTTGATACTATATGGTTGAATATATAATTATCATTTATGCGACGCCATCTTGGATTTCTCAAAATGCCAAGGATGTCCCAGCGTGGCACCCGCATTCTTCTTCTAACACACACCTAAATCTATCATTTAACAGCAAAATTGTGCATAATACTCAACTTTACGGTCAGGCCATAACTTAGACTATATTCTCCGACCAATATATTATACTTTCCTATTTCCTGACAGGCTCATCTTCAAAACGAATTTTAAATATATCCTAGTAGCATTAAATTAGCAGCACTGTTTCTTTTGATGTGGTTAATGGTGGTGTGTCATACTTTGTTAATATGATAAGGATCATCATGTCATATTCATCCTTGCATTCATTTAGGATTCTGTAACTTTTCACAGCAACACAGAACTGCTAATATTGGTCATTGTTGAATATGGTTTTACGGCCAATTTTAACCAATACTTAATACAAAGAGTAAACACGTGGCTGAATTAATAGAAAAGGTTAACAGACTAATTGATTTGTGGAAAATTTTTCAATTACTCTTTATAACATCGTCAAAAGGTTCGTGAAGTGTTCGCACAAGCGTGAACTCCGAGTAACAACTACGTTCCAGCAGGTTCCAGCAGGTTTATCTCGCTCTGCTTTCAAGCATTGAGCAACTTGCATGAAGATAGTCTCCTCGCCTATTATATATATAATAATATATAGTATATACCTTATAGAATTATGTCGTAAGGAAACTCTTAAATCACCAACCATGCAAACTTACCCTTCCTCATATTTTATTTACTATTCACCACTAGATCGGAAATTTAGGCTTTTCTTTATTCGCGCTTGAAAGTATCCCGTTGCTACCGCACGCCTGCATTTAAGATGGCTTCCAGCATGATCTGCCGTCATTTGGGAAGCCATCTCAAAACCAGAACCCCTAAGACTAGTTATGTTTTGTACTTATGTGTCATGCTATTTATCATGCTGACGAATACGAATGTGGTCACGAACGAAAAGTCCGAAAAGCTTTAATTATTTTAAAACCAAGACAGTTTTGAATTTAACTGGAAAAGTATTTTAATATTGAAAACATGCATTCTAAAAAATGACACGGTAGGCCCTATTTTCATGTGCCGCAGGGTTTGGTCCATGAAAACTAATAACTGACCCAAAAGTCATGCTTTTTAATCAGTCTGTAGTCGAACTTTTAGGAATTGTATTGTATCACAACTAAGCAAAAGACTTAATAGATGCTTGCCTTCTCTAACTATTAAACGTTGTAAAATTGCCAAATTACCCCCAAAAAAAATTACAAAATGGCGTGAGCATCAACATACTAAACATTCCACTGCACACTTCATTTCACTAGGTAACAATTTCCTCACTGAAATGGCCAATTGGCAAAATGTAACATCATTGACCGATCATTTGAAAACAATGGCCAAAATTCAACATTTCGCTTTATTTTGACGTAAGAAGGCTACTGACTCCAACACTTTAATTTTCAGTAATTAAATCACTAAGTTGAGTGGTTTCAAAAAGTGGGTTACACCATTTAGGGTAAGCATTGTTACATATCTTTATGATAATGAACTAATAAAAACTCATTGATTATTTTTTAGTCATTTGAAAGCTTTTAGGTAATCCATGCAACCTCAAATGATGCTTACGGGGGTGATCGCCGACTGCGGAAAGTTACTATGGCAACGAGCGGAAGCATACATAAAGAATAATATTCACATGGCAATGAAATGGATCCGCCTTAGCAATACATGAATACGGAATGGTTATTTTGAAGCCTGATATCATTTTACCAAAGACCCCGTCTCGCAACACTAATTAATTCATATAATTATAAGCAAAATTTGGAGAGAGTCCATTACTTTTGCATTCAAACCCTATTTTCTATAAATTCTCAGCCCTATGCTTCCAAACTGTATACTCTATTCGCGTTGATACGTTCGTCTCCCTTGTTTTGGACTATTCCAATAAGTCGGAGCGGGCAACTGAAAGAATTCAAATGCACACCGTGCCACACCGGATTATCTGCTCTCATAACATGATTAAAACAGAAGTCCCTGCGCCTCATTGAATTTTTCACCCGCAAGAATGGTCTGAGTCCCATATCAGATGAATCGAGTATAAATCCAGTGCCAATATAAAATAAAACGCGGTCTTCCTAAAATTCGCAATCATTTATTATTACATTACATCAAATTTTATTATAGAGTTTTCCTTCAAAAGTAATCATAGTATCTGAAAATATATGGCTTAAAACCAGCCTTTGATTAATCTACTTAAGTACATTGTTTTAAATAGTAGAGCCATTTCCTGTTAGTTGAATAGTTAATTTTGGACAATACCTTTTTATGATTTCACGGTCTAGCTGGGCACAATAAGACCTGTGAATAGTGTGCGACACACCCAGCCTAGATGCTTACACAGACTTTACCACCAATGTCACAAATGCACTTGTTACCACGGTAAGTTTACTTTGCACGCATTCACTATTAAAAAGAAGTAATGACTTCTTTTCGACCTGTGTTGAATTTTGGAGTTTTTTTTTTCTATTTTTTTGCCATCGTGACGTGCCCGTGTTTCTACGTTGGTATAGGTACTGCCAAAAAATGCATTCACAGAGAAGCCTATGTTCTTTTTTTACTATATGTGCGATTGGTGTGGAATATTGGAGAGGCAAAACCCGCACAGATCATTGAACTCGGCCTACCTGGATTGTTCACATTATGTGAATAATTTAGATTTCAAATACATAAATTGATCTCTTTTGAATGAATCAGTACCATCCCTCCCCAAAGCCCTGTAGACGTATGCGAACATTATTTTATTGCGTCAGTTCACCGCCAACATTCATTTTGAATAGAACCTTGATGACATACCATATTCCCAATTTCCCACTGACACTAGCGGTAGCACGCATAAATATAAATCACAAGACACTACTAGTTACTCATAATTTTTCCTACACTGTAAAAGATTCACCGTATTTTATGGGAACTGTAAAAATGTTGGCCAGCATTTTACCGTAAATTTTAGGTAACAATTTCTGGCACCCCCATTGGTCCCATGTATTTACGGTAAAATTTACGGTTTACCGGTACATTTTATGGTTTACAGTATTTTTTACGGTAATTTTACCGTAAACACTATTTTTTTTATTGTTTTTTTAGGTCTTTCACCGTAAAATTATGGTCACCGTAAATTTGCATGGAAATAACCGTAATTAATTTACGGTTTCATGAAAAAAGTACGGTGAATCTTTTACATGTACATAAAGATGCCGCCCGTTTCTTTTTAACAATAGCATTGTTTGCATGTAAGTATTCCGTCCTTGTAATATAAGCACAATATGAAATAGCTAAACTCAATCGATCTCCTTCACATGAAATTAAACTTTGTATAGGAAAATATCCGACCGAAAATTGTCTTATATACAGGTGGGTCCCCAGACCATTTTTAATAGGGGGTGTTGAGTCTCTGTTCTTACTGTCCATTTGCAGACACAAATTTTAAAATGCCGGCTCTCTACCTCTCCCGATAATGTAATTTTGAATTTTTTTTAAATGTGTGTCGGCAAATGGACAGTTTTTTTTCCAGCACACTATTTTTTTACCGTCGGTTCAAAAATCTGAGCGGGAAGGGAGAGACCAATATCATTACAAATTGTTAAAAATACTGTGTATATACGGCCATATTAGCACTAATACCGATTCTGCCAACAGTCAATTTTTGCCGAAAAGTCTGTAATGGGGTGTGTGGTTCCCCCCACTCATCTCTAAAGTCGGCCCTGATTTCTACCTATATTGTGGTACAAGCTACGGTACACATTAACCCCGTCTTACCAAAGGGGAAGGGGGTGGTTACCACCCCCCCCCCCCCCAGTGAACTTCGCTCCGGTGCGCTAAAATGGCGAAACGTCGTAAAAGCTTCTAGGAATCGTTCTTCTCCATCCTTTCCGGTCATTTAAGCGAAAAATGTGAAGGTAGCTCTTCCCGGGGTTAGGGTTATGCCGGTCATTTGTTGAAAATAGTATGTACACCAGATATTGCTCTAAAACTATGTTTTATGTAAACTAGCCACTTGCCCACCTGATTTAAGAGCTGGAAAAAAAAAAAAAAAACCGCTGAAAATCCGATATTCTACGTTTTCGCGCGCCTCTTGGATTTTCACCCTATTGTCTATAGAAAATGCCAATTTGCCGACTCGCGGACTTTGAATGACGTCATTGTGACGCTATACTAGATATGTTGGTACTTGTTTGTGGTATCAAAATCATAAGCATCGGTACTTTATACGAATTCTCGAGGGGAACCACCCCCCTGGTAAGCCGAGTTTACAAAAAAGGCTTTGTAAGAAGAGGGAAAGGTTTTACTACATCAAAATGAAAAATCCATGTCATCCAAACATTGGCATTGAACCAACTAGCTGACGATCTTTAATGTGCATAACCATGGGTTGGCGTGCCATGAATTCCAAATTAAAGGGGCAACGAGAGATTCAAGTCATCAGATTTTTCTGTGATATGTAGTGATTTCATATAGCTCAGACATACAATAGATTCCCACCTTTAATTTGGCTACAGAAATTAACTTTAAAACAAAAGGTGATTTGTGTATGCTTATATTTCAATAGAAAACAGAGTCTGAATTTCGTATTTGCTCCTATAGGAAATTCGATATTCATCAATTTTTGTACCAAGAAACGTTTCTCCAACTAATCCGTTCAGATAGGGATATTTTTGATAGAAGCTTAAACAATGCAAAATCAAAATTTTCACATTTTTAGGGACACCTGTTATTTGAAATCCTCTCGTTGCACCTTTCACTTAAGCCGTAAAAGGAACATCTTGACAAGTGGGTTTAATCAATACTTTCTTATTCCAAATCCGTAACGTAAACCTGAAGACACACTTTATGTATGAATAATTACGATTACTAGGTCGTATATGGGCATGGGAACGCTCATGGCCGACCCACTCAACGTGATTTGGTAGTATAATGCTTAATCCGTTTTTTGATTGGTTCGAGTGAGATTTGCTAATTTGAAAGAGGCTTGGCCGCATCGTCTGGTGCAGACACACAAGATATAATATGCGCCACAAACTGAGTTGTTAAATATATAAAAAGTCCGTTTAAACATTTAAACAACTTGTTTTAATATTTAAAATGTTTTAACAGACTTGTTTAAATTTTACTCACCATCGTGACAGTTGGAATCCCGTAACGTTAAACATAAGACACACTTTATTTATGAATAATGAACGAGTACGAAGGTCGTATATGGGCCATGGGAACGCCCCTGACCGACCCACATCAAACGTGGTTTGCATCTATATGCTGTAATCCGTTTTGTGTCATTGGTATCAGTGAGATGCAAGATTGAAGAGCTTGGCCGCCATTCGTCTGGTGCATACAACCAGATATAAATAGCGGCCACAAACGTCCGCGTCTAGCTATTCATAATTACACGAATGTGGGATTTCAACTCTTTCAGTCTTCATTCTTTTGGAGTGTCACTGATACTCACTCTCAAGCTTTTAAAAGAGTGAAATCACTCTAATTTGCCTTTCAAGAGAATTAGCGTAGTAGTATGTGCCACAAAAATCGTTGCATTTTGCGAAAAATGCCACAACTGCAATAGTGTACAGAGTCCAATCTTAAACACTGAAAAACGCACTTTAAACAACCATTGTTGTTCAGTTCCACCGTTAAACAACCGGATTGTTTTAACTGAGTTGTTTAACTATTTAAACAAGTCTGTTTAAACATTTAAACAGATTTTTTTTTTTTTAATATTTAAAATGTTTAAACAGACTTGCTTAAATATTTAACATTCAGGTAACCCCGGGTTGTTTTAACGAGTGAAAACCAAACAACCTGGTTGGTTTAAAGTTTTAAAACAACTTTTTATAACAGCGTTATTTACAAGTGTAATGAACATCCAGCCCATCCTCTCCCCTCTTTACTTCGCGCTGTAAAAAGTATTTCTTTTCCTACCTAGTGAGGCTTCGTTCGCTGGGGTGGGGGTGTTGTACTATTTTAAACTTGTGCATTTTTTTTTGCTAAGGATTGCTTTTTTGGTGTCATTTATAGAAGTAAAGAACGATCCTGTATCAAAGAAACGTATTGTTTCACCCTTTTTTTTTCTGATAAGCGTTTGGCCGCCATCTTGGATTCAAAATGGCCGCCATTTCCAAAGATTTTCCCCTATATCTTGGTTCTGAGCAACATTTGAAGTCACTTTGGTGCCAAACCTTGTTTTCACTACCTGGGAGTTTCAAAAATGTGATAATAAACCTAGTCTACAAAGCTGTGCTTTTTTCAACGGCCCCTCACCCTTGGTGGGGGGGGGGGGATCGTTGTTAAGACGCTGTCTCTACCCCAGTCCCCCTTAGAGATTTTTCCTACATAAGGACGTATATTTGGATTCTTTTTTGGTGTCCATTGGATAGAGTAGACATAGTATTAGAAAAGTTTGGTCGAATTTTTTCTCTGAAAAGCGTTTTTGGCGCCATCTTGGAATTTTCAAAATGGCCGCCATTTCCAAAGGATTCTGCTCTATAACTTGGTTCTGAGCAAACAATTTGGAAGTAAATTTTGTGGCCAAACAATATTTTTTCATAAGTCAGGTGGCTTTTAGAATACCCTTCCCCATGTTGGGGGTGGGGGTGTGAGGTCAATCGTTTTTACACTGCCCCTACCCAAAAGAAAGTCCCCCTTTGAGGATTTTTTAATAAGGGTCGTATGATTTTGGTGTTTGGTATTTTATACCCATTATAGCTTTTTGCCTCCTCTATCCAGAAATGTCCAATACCAAAATTCACTTGTGACGTCTCCTGACGTCATAATGGTGCTCATAAAAATGCAGCAACATTGGAACTTTTTGGTTATAGCCAACCCGCTAGAAAGTGTGGTGATTTTGCCGGTTTACAGCTATATGTTTATGAAAACAATACCACTTTTTCCTGACAATGAGTTAGAATTCTATATCCCATCATAAAAAATATTTTCTTGCCACCCGAAAGGCGATGGGTCCTTATTTTTACTTTCTATCCATATTCCAGGGCTTAAATCACTCGTGATGGAGGAACCCTCCCTAGAATGTTTCTACAAATCTCTATCTTTAGCCATTCTTTGTCCAAATTGACCAAGTTGTTTTGTCCTTTCGTCTCTCCATCTGTTTTTGGACGGTCTGGCTTTCTGGTCCATTCTCCTGGGGTCCACTCTATCACTCTGATGTCCACCTGTTATCCTGCAGTCTAGCAGCGTGGCCTGCCCATCTATTTTTACTTTATAGATATGTGAATGACCATACAATGTCCATAACAAACACGAATTGCAAAGAAGATGCCCTAACATATTTTAACACATGGATGCTTTTATTGCCCTGATAGAGGCTGATATGCTCTTCATAAAATATTAAAATTTACTTTCCATCTGGGTGAAGCACTGACCAGATCAGTGTCCTGAAGAGGTCAACTTTGTTACTGGGATCTTTTTCAACTCTTTCTAGGGCATAGCATCATCAATGTGTGGGCCTCATGTGTGCTCACTACAACTGTGGTACCTTGGATTCCATGGAGTTTATTTGGAAATACGCAACATTGCGGTATGTATCAGTGACTAATGGTTAATTGCTTAGCTGATTAGTTTGTCAGCCATCAGGTACAGAGTAAGGCCATCTTTGTCTTCTTGCATGTCTTAAACTTGCCGGCATAATATATTAGTACTTATACTACCACCATGCTACCTATAACCAAGAACCTCTTACAGTTGATTATGGAGAAACTGGCTGGGTTGCTGTCTCTTCTAGTACTAGCTCCTTGGTCTTCTGCTATAATTTCATTCTAATGAAGCCAAATAGTAAAATATTGGGGATGCCATCGTATTCTGCCACCACATCCTTCAACATTCCTTTATGAATCTGCCGAATTCACATAGGGTGGTGGCACAATACAAATTATTTTCAAATAATTGCCTTGCACCAGCAAATGTTAACTTATCCGTGCTCTGGACTTAAAGGAGCCAGTATTAGATGATGATGCGCCAATCAAAAAGCTCCTCCATATAGAAAACTGTTGAGTTTTCTTGCTGTTATAGATGCCAGCAAATTTAAGATGTGCAAAGCCTTAAACAAGCCATGCTAAAGCATATTTTGCCGAGTTGGACAAGTCCTAGTGGAAGAGTAATCTTTGATAACTAATAACAGATCTCAATTATATCACTACTCAACTTCGCACTATGAAGATGTCAAACCGAAAAAAAAAAAAAAAACAGAGCAAAATTCCTGTGCAAGAAGGAAATTAAAGGATTAGCCCTCACTCTGTACCTGACTGACAAATCATAATCAAGTTACGCACGAACCAGTAGTAACTGCTAGCTACGGCTACATGCAGAATTGCGCATAATAAACTCCATGGAATATCAGCTACCACAGTTGCGAAGAGGCCGATATAATGATGCTGATTAATTCCCTAAAAATGTTCAAAAAGATCCAAGTAACCAAGGTCCTTCCTTCACCAGGAAAAAACCCCCCCTGATGGGTGGTCATATTTTTCAGTCTTCCGAGCTTGGTGTACACCACAGGGATAGTCAAAGGTACAAGTTCAATCCACAAAGTGTGTGCAGTTTGAACTCATGATAAATGGCGTCAATAGATGGCTTCATCAATGACCGACTTCCGACTTAATACTGTCCCTGATACCTGATGTTGAAATATCCAATGCACACAAAAACATTGAAAATGATATGACCCATATTTAGAAAATCTCAAGGGGAACTTGAGGTATGGCAATGGCGTAATAACCCCCCCCCCAATTATGGGCTAGGGGTGTTAAAAAGCACACCTTGGATATATTATAGGTTTAAGTATCATATTCTGAACTCCCATTTATTGAAAACATATGTTTGGCACCAACTTTGTCTTCCAATATTGTCACAACCAAAAAATATCATCAAAAGCCTTTGGAAATGGCTGCCATTTTGAATCCAAGATGGCGCCAAACGCTTTTTTCGAAAAAAAGCGAACCAATACTTTTCTTATACCTTGATGTCTACTCTATCCAGGATACCAAAAAAAGCAGCCTTAGCAAAAAAATGCAATATACATAACATCCTACACTAACAAATTTAAAGGTGTATGATTACTCGATCGACAGCCTCGTTCCCCTTTCCGACTTTGCTAAAGTCAAATATACATACATCCTACACTAACAAATTTAAAGGTGTATGATGACTCGATCGACAGCCTCGTTCCCCTTTCCGACTTTGCTAAAGTCAATATCATAACATCCTACACTAACAAATTTAAAGGTGTATGATGACTCGATCGACAGCCTCGTTCCCCTTTCCGACTTTGCTCCATCTAAATTTAGATTTCGGTATCAGAAGAAAGTTCATGTATTTCTTATTACCTCAGTCATATTTAAATCCCAGGAAATGTTTCTTTTTTATGTTATGAACACTATTAGGCCTCCAAATGTGGTGATCACATTAATTAAAACCCACTGGCCTATGGGCCAATTTAGTAACACTTTGCTTCTACTAACCAAACGGCTTGATTACTTTAACTCAAAATTTGTAATCAGATGCTTTGGGTGTTAGTGTCATATGTGAGGGAGAAAATACCCTGTGAATTAATTTAAGACCATAAAAACAGAGTCACCACCCTCTAAGAGTAATGGTTTATGCGTTTTTGTGGTATTAGCATAACATAAAATGTATGTTCAAGTCAACCACTTCCAGGTTATGTCAGCACATCTATGCCAGTAACAATAACCAATATAGGGATATTTCCATAACCCGAATAGCAAATAGCTGCTTATCCCTTTAACATCAACTTTCAGTTTTGTTACAGGCAAAGATATGTCACAAATGTCCTTGTCCTTTACATTTTCCCAACAACATACATGTAGTTTCTTCTCAAATTAATTAATATTAATTACGATATTGATTGAAAGATAGGATAATAATGTTGTGTGAAACCAAAAATATCTAATGGCAATGTCTCAGTTGGAAATCATCAGCGTTATTAGTTATTCTTCTTACATTTCGAAAACAATAGCCATGAAATTTTCATTTTCTAGTAATAAAAAATATAATCTGAATCACAATTAAAAAAAAAAAACAACAACGAGGGCGCTATCGATAAAGGTAGGGCGCAAAACAGCTTAGAATAAAGGCGACAACGCGTTCACTAAATGAGAAGGAAAGCCAAACTTCTTGCTAATCATCACAATTAAATTTTAAAAAGTTGGTGTATTTGTTATCATACCAATGACGCTTTATGGAACAAGAAGTTATAATCGTTACTGAGACAGGCAGAATGGATATAATTCTGGACTACTAGTTCCAATTACATATTAAAACAAGATTCAAATTTTATCCGGTTGCGTAAACAATAATTAGATTATCCGCAATGATTATTAACAACGTTGAAGCTAATTGTAACGTTGGAAGATAAAAACAGGATTACTCACCCAACTGTTTTGGCGGTAGCCATGGCTCTCCGTGCGTCTTCAGCTTTTAGTACGCCTTCTCCAGTTCAGTTTCTTCTCACTTGGGTTTCAGTTTTCTTCCCGCCTTCTTTTCTTACTTTCCGTCTTTCTAGTGCGTGCCTTCTTTCTTCTTTATACTTTCTTTAGTACTGAACGCTCGACCCATACTACTTTATTCTTAAAGAATTGCATCAGGTGAAACTGAATAATGCCTCGTCATATACTTATTTTCTCTCTGTCCTATAATGTGAGTGTTAGTGTTAAGGGCTGTTATGTAATGAAGATTTACGAATAGTGTCAAAAATATATATAATATATAAATATATAAATAAATTAATTTTGAATGTCCATAATTAAATGGGTACCTCGCTCGGTAAACTAAAAAACAATGGAATGCATTTAATCAAAGGGTTTGCAAACCCAACTTGCGAAAATCTGTCTAATGTAGGTTTCCCTTAAAATTGATTCTCATCGGCATCAAATTGCTGTTAAAATTCATTACGATTTTGAAAGTAGTATTTTTACATAAGTTAGTGAATGGTATTAAAGTTGTTTCCGAAAAATAGTTCTTTCTGGTTTTGAAAACACAGCTACAAATATGCCAATTATGCTAAGATGTACAGGGATGTTGCAAAACCTTGTAAATTGAAAAAAAGGAAACAAAGCTGTTTTGAGAAACTTACCAACCGGTATCACCGAACTGTAAATGTACACGTTTGAACCATATCCAGCATCCGTGACTGTTACTTGACTGGTAGTGGAAACAACAGGAAAAACTGCTTACTGATGGATTGTATAAGCGATATTGGTAGGCGCGGTACCCCTGAAGATTGTCGCAGCTGGATAAGTAACCAGGGCAGTAGTCTGTCCCGCGGTCGCAGTTATTACTTGACTTTGTGGACAAGTGATTGATAAAGGTAACTGCAAGGCCAAAACGATTTAATACAGACTGTTAGATGTGATGCAGTGTGAATTATTAATATAGACTTGATTAGCAGTGGCGTGTGACTATTAACCATAAGATAGGGAGTTCAAAACTTGTGAAGAAATTCAACTATTGGTCTCCGATGTCCTGAAAGTGTGTTTGGACAATTTACGAATGCATAATAAAATTATTTAAAAATCAGGCCGAGCAAAGTAGAAATTGCCGTATAGTTTTAGTATATAGTTCTCATAATTGCTTTAAAACCTATTAATTGAAGGGTTCTCAGTTGCAATGGCTGTGCTGTGTTATTTCACAAAAATTATTTTGCAATCAAGATTCTGGAAATAAAAGAACTTTTAGAGTCAGTATAGAACAATACTCAATTTTAGGACTGGTGTAGGCAAGCCGCTTTGCACAAATTTCGCAAACACAATCGTGTTTTACTTCAAATTCTATAGATGACGGGTGCAAATGTGTGTCAAACGCCGGGAAACGAACAAAAGCATGCCCGCAAGTATGCGGGAGCACCTAGTACGTGCAGGGCTTGTGCTTTTAAAATTCGCGCTCAATCAGGCGTTTGATAAGGCTATTTGAATGCTGTAACATATGGGGCATATTCTTCGCACCTCTACATGTCGGTACTAGCCAGGTTGCTAACTTGTGTGTAATACATAATGTCACCTTCATCTTATACGGCCTCCTTAATATGAACTTTCACATTATGTCAGTCACTGGATTTGGATGTCTGTTAATCTGTATATGTAGCGTTTAGTCGGCAACTACCACAAGGGCACATCACACCAACTCTGCGCAGCGTGCGGATGGAAACCAAATTAAATAGTCTTTAAGACGATTGGGCTATTCTAAATGAATGTTGGAAATGTTTCATACTGTTGTCGACGTCACTGGTAGAGAATTCCAGTCGACAATGGTTGAGGCAAAAAAGATTTTTGATATGTTGTAGTCTTACAGCTATTTGATGATGAAATTCCTGGTTTATGCCTCTGGTGATACGGTAGAGTGCTGAATATAATCATCCAGTTTTATATCAATATTAAAACCCGTTTCCCTTTTATAAAGTGTGGTTAATTTCACAGCTATAGAAATTTGTGGTGAATTTGGATCTTTCAATTCCTGATACCACACAAACTGACAAGATGCAAATGCTAAGAATCCTATGAAGTAAAGATGTAGACATTTGGAGCATTATATAACACAATCAGTACATATTTTAATATGCCCATACTATGATTAAGATGTAGAATTGCGAGCATTACATCACAAATCAAGCTAAATTTTATATGCTATTCTATGAAGTAAGACGTAGACATTTGGAGCATTCTAGTCATAAATATAGTAACATGATTTTCCCCAATAAATATGCCCATTACTAATTCAAACATACCTGCGGCGTTTACTGTCACCAAAAGACACGTTGCAGGCAGCGTTAGTAGCATCTCTCGCTGTTACCGAGAATACGTTTGTACCAACGTTGAAGCTCGAGCCTGACAAATGTTGCGAGTAAGTGTAAGTGTAGGGGGCAGTGCCACAACTGGCAGTCGCCGAAGGATATGTCATGCAGCGATGTTCTGCCCCGTGGACGCAGTAGCCACTTGATTTTGCGGACAGGTTACAGATAAGGTGAAGCTATAAAATAATCAGTTCATAATCGTGATAGGCTACTTTGCCTAAAGAGCGCAAACACCTACAATGCGCACCAAACATACACACACGGCAACACGGAAACACAAGGGTATCTTCTCACATATGCTTTGCTGTTTGTTATTCAACAATAGTATTTGCCAATCAAGATCTCGTAATAAAAGAACTTTTAGAGTCAGTAGAACAATACTTCATATTTCGCAAAACAATGTGTTTTGATTTCAATTATATACGGCCTTAATATATACTTTCAATGCTACATTAGCAGTCACAGGATTAGACAGGTAATTAGGATTTTACAATTATTGATATCACACAAAGGTGCCCAATACCAAGAATCCAATGATTAGATGTAGACATTTGGAAGCATTATATTACAAATCCAGTACCTAAGATTTTTAATTACCTACTGATTCTTCAACCTACCTGCCAGGCGTAACAGTAAAAAAATGTATCACGTTCAACCCGGCGTTAGTAGCATCTCTCGCTGTCACAGAGATTACGTTCGCTACCAACATTGAATGAATATTATATATCAAATTATTACATGATATTTTCAATTACCAATACTAATTCATACCTACCTGCGGCGTTTACTGTCACCAAAAATGTACCGTTGCGCAGCGTTAGTAGCATCTCTCGCTGTTACCGAGACTACGTTTGTACCAACGTGAAGCTCGACCCATGACTGTTGAGGAGTAAGTGTAAGTGTAGGGGGCAGTGCCACCTGGCAGTCGCAGGACGGATATGTAATTACAGCGCTGTTCTGCCCCGTGGATGCAAGTAGCCACTTGATTTTGCGGACAGGTTACAGATACTGGTGCAACCCTATAAAATAATCAGTTCATCTAGTGAGAGGCTACTTTGCCGAAGAGAACAAACACTCAACATGCGCACAAAATACACAACACACGGGCACCCGGACACACAACTACACGAACAAACGCAAACCTTTTCGCAATGACCTCAAAAGAACCTACATGACGGAATAAATACCGTAAACCTTCGAGGACAAAAGAAAACCTTTCTAGAAAGTTGTTTAAATTTTCTTTTGAATCGGGTTCACGGTCGTAAAGCCAAACCTATCCACACACATCCTCCACAAGAATAGTAGTAAAGAGTAGTAAAACACAAGTTTTAAATCGGTTTGGTCCCGCAAAGCGGGGGGGGGACGGGCCGGATTCCACTCGCATTTGTAGCAATCGCCACTACCCCTCCTTCCACTTCAACCGATCAATGCATCCCCATCCTCAACCCAACCCTCCTACTCTCCTCTCCACTTGCTTCACCCATGTCCTCTTTGTTCGTCCCCTCTTCCTCAAACCACCACATCGAATTCCAAAGCCCTTTTTAAAACATGCTCCTCATCTTTCCTCAGCACGTGCCCATAACATCTTACAAAACATTTCGCTCGCAGTCGATCAGCCGCATCTTCCAAACCCAACATCAACATCAAATCATCAGTCTCTTCCTATCCATCAATTCACCACCACACATTGCTCCCCATTGCTCTCTCCGTCCTTCTCAAAATCCTCATCTATTTTCACTCAGGCACATGTCTCACCCAACACAGCATCACTGATCTCACACAACTCTGTACACCATTCCTTTCATCTTCAAAGGAATCTTCTGCCCATGTAACAAATCTCCACATTCTCTAAAAACTTCACCCACCCATACCTTACTCTGGGACTCACAGCCGCCTCACCTATATATAACATATAGTTTTCTATTAGAAGTTCTTACAACTGCTGAACCTCTTTATTTAAGGTTGTCTTCTCATGCAGATGCTTTTGCTTTTGTTTTTTGAACAAAATTAGTTTTGAATCAAGATCTGGCAATAAAAGAACTTTTAGAACGTACAATTAGTTCAAATTTTAGATAGTTGTAGGAAATCTTTTTGCACAAAGTCGCAAAACAATCGTGTTTACTTCAAATTATATAAGGCTTAATATAACTTCACGCTACATAAGTCAAGTCAATGGATATAGTATGTTAATTAGGATTTTACAATTCTTGATACCACACCAAGGTGCCCAATAACAAGAATCAATGAATTAAGATGTAGACATTTGGAGCATTATATTACAACAATCAAGTTACCTAATATTTTTAATATACCCATACTGATTAACTACTGCAGCGTGAGTAACAAAAATGTACACGTTGCAACCGCGTTAGTAGCATCTCTGCGTCACAGAGACTACGTTCGTCCAACAGTGAAATCGAGCCTGCCGGTGGATTGTAAGTGTAAGTATAGGGAGCAGTGCCTCCACTACAGTCGCGGCTGGATATGTCACTGCAGCGCTGTTCTGCCCGGATGGCAGTAGCCACTTGTTTGAGGACAGGTAGATAGGTACAGTGTAAAATAATCAGTTCATTCTAGTGACAGGCTACCTTTACCTGCCCATAACAAACACCAATACGTGCACGCCACCACATGGCACCACACAAACACGAACAAAACACAACCTTTCTGCAATATCAAGAACGTTAAGAGAACCGCCTATATGACGGAATAAAACACCATGAGCAACCCTTACGACGCAAAATAGAAAACTTTAGAAAGAATTTCTTTTGAATCTTGTTTACGGTAGTACGTCAAACCTATCACACGCAGCCTCCACCAAAACAATATTTTTCGATTAGAAGTTCTCATAACTGCCTTAAACCTCTTAATTTAAGGTTATCTTCTCATGCATTTGCTTTGCTGTTGTTATTTCAACAAAATTAATTTTGCAATCAAGAGAAAAGAACTTTTAGAGTCAGTAGAACAATAATTCATATTGTAAGACTGGTAGTAGGAAGATCTTTGCACAAATTTTACAACACACAATTCGTGTTTTATTTGAAATTTATAGGCCGGTAATATGAACTTTCACATATGTCAGTCACTGGATAGTCTGTTAATTTCACAGATATAGAAATCTGTGGTTAATTTGGATCTTTCAATTCCTGTCCAAACAAAGGCCAAAGATGCAATTGCTAAGAATCCTAAGAATTAAGATGTAGACTTTTGGGCATTATATCACAAATCAAGCTACATATTTTTAATATTGCCCATACTAAAATTTAACCTACCTCGGCGTTTATGTCACCAAAAATGTACACGTTGCAGCAGCGTTAGTAGCATCTCCGCTGTCTTAGTACCGGCTACGGTTTGTACCAACATTGAAGCTCGAGCCTGACTGTTGAGAGTAAGTTAAGTATACGAGCAGTGCCACCCTGGCAGTCGCAGACGGATATGTCACTGCAGCGTGTTCTGCCCCTGGATGCAGTAGCCCACGTGATTGGGACAGGTTACAGATATGGTGCACCATAAAATAATCAGTTCCGAATCGTGATAGGCTACTTTGCCTAAAGAGAAAAACACTCACATGCGCACAAATATACCACACATACACACACGGGTTACACGGACACACACATACCCGGGAACAAACACACACTTTTGCCAATGAACATCAAAAGAACCTATTGACGACGGAATAAATACCGTTGAAACCTTTCGAGGACAAAAGAAAACCTTGAACAAAGAAAAGTTTGTTTAAAGATGTCTTTGAATCGATCCACACACATCCTCCACAATTGTAGTAAAGTAGTAGTAAAACCAAAGTTTAAATCCGGTTTTCTCCCCGCAAGCGGGGGTGGCCAGATCACCTCACATTGGTAGCAATCTCCATTACCCCTCCGTCCAATCTACCCGATCAATGAATCCATCCTCAAACCCAACCCTTTCCTTTCCCCTTTTTTTTTTTTCCTCCTACTCTCCTCCTCACTTGCTTCCTCCATGTCCTCTTTGACTTTGGTCGACCCCTCTTCCTCAAACCACCCACCTCGAACTTCCAAAAGCCCTTTTAAAACATGCTCAGTCTTTCCTCAGCAGTGCCCATACATCTTACACCATTCGACTTCGCCAGCCGATCAGAGCCTCTCCAAACCCAACATTCAACATCAAAATCCTCAGTCTTCTTCCTATCTATCAATTCACACCACATATTGCTCTCACCATTGCTCTCACCGTCCTTCTCAAAATCCTCATCTCATTTTCACTCAGGCACCATCTCACTCCCAACCGCATCATGATCTCACACAACTTGTACACCATCCCTTTCATTTCCAAAGGAAATCTTCTCCATGTAACAACTCTCCACATTCTCTAAATTCACCCACCCATACCTTACTGCTGGACCATCAGCCGCCTCACATATAATAACATATGTTTTCTATAGAAGTTCTCACAAACTTGCTTTGAACCTCTTTATTTAGGTTGTCTTCATGCAGATGCTTTTGCCTTTTGTTTTGAACAAAATTATTGTAATCAAGATCTGGCAAAAAAAGAACTTTTGGAAACAGTACAATCGTTCAAATTTTAGACTGGTTGTAGAAAAATCTGTTTTGCACAAATTTCGCAAAAACATCGCGTTTTATTCACATTATATAGGCCTAATACTTGCTACACAGTCACGGCTTCATAAGTCAGTCACGGGAATATAGTCTCTAATTAGGATTCACAATTCTTGAACCCACACAAAAGGATGACCAATACCAAAAATCCAATGAATTATGATGTAGACATTTGGAGATTAACAGGCGTATCAATAAAAAAACACACAACAAACTTCTTCCCAATTTTATGGTAATTGTGTAAAAATTAGTACCAAAATTAATAGTGCCATCTTAGCCAAAATCCCCCTCTTTCCATGATGGGTTAATATTTCATATGCGGTCATGGATGACCGATTAATCATTGTTTTGCACAATGGGACAAAGTCAGCTTAGGAACAAGTTTCAATACAAATCAATTCACTGAATTAAATGGATTGTGTTAGCATTACTTGAAACTGGTCCCACGCTCACTTTGTCCCATGTGCAAAAACATGAATACTCGGTTATCAAGACCGCACAATGAACAAATTACCAGCGTTGGAAAGAGGAGGATATGTTGTTTAAGATGGCATAATGATTTTACACAATTACCACAAATTTTTGTGCACATTTACACAACTTTTGACCACAAAAAATGGGGGAAAGTTTTGTTGCGTTTTATTGATACGCCCTGTTATTCTGTATTACAAAACAAGTTACCTACTATTTTAATAGACCATACTGATTCAACCTTACCTGCAGCGTTCCACAGTAACAAAACAACCCACAAAAAAATTTTTCTTTTTTTATTTAAACAAAAAAACTGATGTCGGTCGGCCAGGCTAATTTTACAAGAAATAAGAACAACATTAAAAAGCATTAAGGAGTAGCTGGTTTTAGTTTTTCTAAGATTGCACTTTTATTACAGAAACGTGTATAAAAAGAAATTCTCATAACTGATTTAAAGTCGATGTTTGATACATGAGCATAAGATTGCATTAGAACCACTCACCTTGTTTACAACTTGATCTCCGTTGACCTGGTACTTTGACATTTGACCTCACAAAGTTCTAAGCTTTAATTTAAACATAGGTTACACCTTCCTGTCATTTTCAAATAAAGAAAATAGAAAAAACGCCAATTGGGCTGCAAAATGGTTAACAACTGAATCCCCCAAGTTATAAGCTTTAATTTAAATAGGTTACACTCCTGTCATTTTAAATAAAGAAAATAGAAAAACACGCCCAATTGGGCGCAAAAATGTGTTAAAACTGAATCCTTAAGTTATAAGCTTTAATTTAACATTAGGTACACCTTCCTATCATTCCAAATAAAGAAAATAGAAAAAACGCCCAATTGGGCGCAAAATAAAAAAAATAAAAAAAATAAACAAGTTATAAGCTTTAATGAACATAGGTTACACCTTCCTGTCATTTCAAAAAGGTTTTCCAAAGCTAACTTCTCCCTAAAGTTCTTCCCTTCCCCCCCCCGGATCGGTCCTCCCCGCCTAGTATCATCCTTCCCACCCTCTACTTCTTTCCCGCCAGACATCTCGTATTAGTCATCCTTTGTCCTCAGCCGCCCACCTTTCATATCTCCCATTACCCCCCTATGGAGCTATTCCTTTCTTCCCCCCTCTCTCTTTGCTTACTTCCGTTCGCTTCTTTGCCCTTTGCGCTCCGCGTTTTCACCCCTATACTTCACTCTTTCCCCTCTGTCTCACATTCCTTCTCGCGCGCCTCGTCTTCCCCTTCATCTTCTCCCTTCTTCTGTATCCCATGCTCCCTTCTGTACCACCTGTTGGTCCAGACTCTTCCTATCTGTATCTTTACCTTATTTTCCACCGTCACGCCTCATCATATTCATATCCATGCTCTCCTTTCTGTCTAGGTTCATTCCCCATCCTTGGTCCTTGCAGCTGGTTTTCTCCTCCTTTCCCCCTCATCTTCATTCCCCCCTTCTTCAGGCTCTTCCTTATCTTTTCCCGCATTTACTCCCCTTTTTATGTATCTCCCCCTTTCTAACTCTTCTTCTTGCCCGTTAACGTCCGCCTTTCCCCCTAGCGCGTTCACTAACCCACCCCCTTACCTTTCGCAAACTCCCCTTTGCGACACATCCACCATTCCCTCTCTTCCTTTTCTCCCCTCCGTACAGTGCCCACTCCCTTTACGCCCCCTCCCCTCTCCCACACCCTCCCCCCACCCCCCCCCTATTCTCTTACCCAACTCTTCTTTTCCCCCTCTCCTCTCCACTCCCTTCCCCCCCTCTTCCACCCCTTTCCCATCCCTTCCCCTTTCTTTCCTCTCTTTCCTTCCCTTTTTTCTTTCTCGTCTGTAATTCTCTGCTTATGATTTTGCTGCGCCCACCCCCTGACTAGATTACTCTTGTATGTTCCCCTGCCCCTAACTCTCCGATTCCATCCACTCTTTCGATCTGCCGGTTCGTCTCTTCTTCTAACTGTGTTTTTCTTTCCTTACTGTCACGTACTCTCCTTCAAATTCCCCTTCTGGCCACCATCTCCTCTTCCGTTTTTTTTTTTTTTGTTATTCTCCCTCAGAAATAGAAAAAAAAGCCCAATTGGGCGCCGCAAATGTGTTAAAACTGGAATCCCAAGTTATGAGCTTGAATTTAACATAGGGTTAAGCCTCCTAGCATTTCAAATAAGAAATTAGAAAAACCGCCCAATTGGGCGCAAAAGTGTTAAAAATGGAATCCTCAAGTTATAGCTTTAATTTAACATAGGTTACACCTTCCTGTCATTTCAAATAAAGAAAATAGAAAAAACGCCCAATTGGGCGCAAAATGTGTTAAAAACCGATCCCAAAGTTATAAGCTTTAATTAATTTAACATAGGTTTACACCTTCCTGTCATTTCAAAGATAAGAAAATAGAAAAACGCCAATTGGGCTGCCAAAATGTGTTAAAACTGAATCCCCAACTTATAAGTTAATTTAACATAGGTTTACACCTTCCTGTCATTTCAATAAGGAAAATAGAAAAAAACGCTCATTTGAGCGCAAAATTGTTAAAAACTGAATCCCCAAGTTATAAGCTTCAATTTAACATAGGTTACACCTTCCTGTCGTTTCAAATAAAGAAAATAGAAAAAAACGCCCAATGGGGCTAAAATGTGTTAACTGAATCCCAAGTTATAAGCTTTAATTTAAACATAGGTTTATACATTCCTATCATTTCAAATAAAGAAACTAGAAAAACGCCCAATTGGGCGCAAAAATGTGTTAAAACGAATCCCCAAGTTATAACTTAATTAACATTAGGTTACACCTTCAATATCATTTTAATTAAAGAAAATAGAAAAAAACGCCAATGGGCGCAAAATGTGTAAAACTGAATCCCAAGTATAAGCTTAATTTAACCATAGGTTACACCTACTGTCATTTCAAATAAAGAAAATAGAAAAAACGCCCCAATTGGGCGCACAAGGTGTTAAAACGAATTCCAAGTTATAAGCTTTAATTAAAATAGGTGACACCTTCCTATCATTCAAATAAAGAAAATAGAAGAAAAACGCCCAATTGGGCGCAATGTGTTAAAAACTGAATCCCAAGTTATAAGCTTTAATGTAACATAGGTTAAACCTTCCTGTCATTTCAAATAAAGAAATAGAAAAACGCCCAATGGGCGCAACCGGTGTTAAAAACTGAATGACCCAAGTTATTAAGATTAATGAACATAGGTTAACTTCCTGTCATTTCAATAAAGAAAATAGGAAATCGCCCAATTGGGCGCAAAATGTGTTAAAATGAATCCCCAAGTTAAAGCTTTAATTTAACATAGGTTACCCTCCTATCATTTAAATAAAGGAAAATAGAAAACGCCCAATTGGGCGCAAAATGTGTTAAAACTCAAGCCCCAAAGTATACGCTTTATTTAACATAGGTTCCACCTTCCTAGGCCTTTCAAATAAAGAAAAATAGAAAAAACGCCCAATTGGGCGGCAAAATGTGTTAAACTGAAGCCTTCCAAATGTGAAGCTTTAATTTAAGTACGGTGGACACCTTCCTGTCGTTTAAAAAAGAGGTTACCTAAAACCTCGTCGTAGGCCTAAATAATAGTCAACACAAGACAGAGGGAACAAAAAACAAAAAGAAATCAACAATAAAAAATTAAAAAAAAAAAAAAAAAAAAAAAAAAACAAAAAAAAAAAAACAAAAAAAAAAAAAAATAACAAAAAAAAAAAAAAAAAAAAAAAAAAAAAAAAAAAAAAAAAAAACTAATAAAAAAAAAAAAAAAAAAATTAAAAAAAAAAAAAATAAAAAAAAAAAAAAAAAAATAAAAAAAAAAAAAAAAAAAAACATAAAAAAAAAAATAAAAAAAAAAAAAAAAAAAAAAAAAAAAAAAAAAAAAAAAAAAAAAAAAAAAAAAAAAAAAAAAAACAAAAAAAAAAAAAAAAAAAAAAAAAAAAAAAAAAAAAATAAAGCTTCAATCATTACGTAGTATAATCTACGTGGCCTGATCATTTCTTACTTACACTCTCCTATTGTTACTCACCCTTTATCTATCCCCTGCAACGTTTTAACCAACTCCCACAAACAACAAGTCTTCACAGGCCTAAAATCAAAGAATGCTTTTTTAAGGCCATTTCAAAACATGCAATGAGTTTCTGTCTGAATTGCATCGCACTACACACCCAACACTAAAACCCAAAATAATAGTAGTACGTAGATCATTTTCATAAAAGAAACCATTTATGGAAATGACCTTCAGCTATATAGAAATAGACTCCTTCGCAATTTGAGACAATGGTTTCTATAGTCGGGTCGCAAGGCGACCCTGATAAAAATGTACATGTTGCAAACAGCGTTAGTAGAATCTCTTGCTGTCACAGAGACTACGTTCGTACCAACATTAAAACTGGAGCCTGACGGTGGATTGTAAGTGAAAGTATAGGGAGCAGTGCCTCCACTAGCAGCTCGCGGCGGGAATGTCACTGCAGCGCTGTCTGCCCCGTGGGGACGCAGTAGCCATTGATTTTGAGGACAGGTTACAGGACACTGGTACAGCATCAGATACAATGATAATATTAGTTATCCCCTGCTTGTTCAAGCAATACGGAAAAATATCTATGGTTGTTTCCATATCACAGGAGGCGTGTAGAAAGCTAAAGTAGATTAGATTGTTTTTGTTTAAATCGCGGATTCGCACACGCCCAGATCAGAAAAAGAGTGACAGTAGGCCAGTGATTAGGGCCTAGGCCTGTTCTACTGACCTGTCTCTATGATGACCTACAAAAACAATCAACAAGTGGACTAACTGCACAGCACATAAACTCCTTATGTCATCGTAGTTTCTCTAGGTTAAAGTTAAGTGCATTCCCAATGCCCAACAGGCAGTCCTAGACCACGATGTCATGGCCACAGTAGGTTAAATATATACTTCAGTAATAAATTTTAAGATTGTATTGGTTGAAACTCTATACGGATTAAAAATTAGTTCAACTATCGGCGAGAAATCGGCCACATCCGTAAATAGTACCTAAGCCACGCCCACCCGCAAATAGTTCATTTTTCAGACGTACTATTTACGGCTCAGAGAGGTACTATTTACGGCGCTTAATCGCGTAACTTACTGCGATAGCGTAGCGCGTCTGCATTGCGGCGTGTGGATGCATTTGGGACTACCACATCATTACAGAGATAACATCGTTTGACGGGAAATTTTTTGAATGAAATGAAAAATTATTATTTTTTTCATTGTTAACTGGACATTTATATGAAGTATAAAAACAACTATATACTGACTCTATTCGAGTCTCTGGCTTTAAAACTATGGTCCCTCGGTGACTACATTAGGGCTATTTGCTTCGGGGGCTGCGCCCCTCAGGAAAATAGCACTAATGTAGTAACCTACGGGGACCATAGTTTTAACCGAGACCTCTATGTCAGTTAGGTTTTATACCTAGTATGATGCAGTGTACTGAGTTAAAATTCGCAGCCAGGGTGCCAACTGGCACTGCACGTAGTTGGCTAGAGGAAAAGCCCTAACTTACCTCTTGGAAAGACATCACATTGGTCACTAGTCCTCCAAGAAGAAGCAGCAAATGCAAAAAAGTACTAAGAGACTCTTCAATTGAATTTAACAAATAGTACCTGAAGTCATTGTAAATTGTTACGTAATTACATTTCTTAAGCGTTGAGGTTGAATGTTTAATATGTTTGACATCTTGCGATTGTCGAAATGTTAACATTTCCATTGGTTGACAATAGTACTATTAATTGTCATATGTCATATGCAAGAGCAGAGAAAGAATCTTTCAACTGGGCAATTGATTGCCTTTGGCGGAATATACGGAAAAATCAGTCCAAATTGAAACACACCTACTGACCTACTGAGGGCATCGTCACGTACTTCAAAGAGTCTAAGTGCATAGCATTGATTTACTACAGGCCGCGTTCACTGTACTTGGAATGTACACGTTCCAGCAGCGTATTCGTATCTGTGGCAGGTACAGTGACTGTTTCCTGACTGCCAATATTGAAGAAGGAGCCCGATGACGGATTGTACGTGTAAGTATAAGGGCCGGTACCCCCTGACGCTGATGCCCCTGAATATGTAACCGTGCGCGCTATGCCCTGTAGCTGCATTACCACTTGATTTTGATGGACAGCTTACAGATAGTGTGGCTGAAACAGATATATGCATAGTGAGGAAAATATTTGCCAAAGTGTATTTGAAGGCCTGAAAAGGCTCAGACGTTCACCAAACAAGTCATATGCAAAATCGAAAGCGTCGAAAAAACGAAGAAAAACATCAAATCTAATCATTTGCCACCTAAGATCAGCACCACCACCACTTCCACAATCAATATTATTTGGAATATATGATTACATTTTCAACAAATCTCATTTTCGTCAGAATAAGCTGTCTGATGTTGATAAATTAACCAATAGAATTCTAAAGAAGGTGATTACCTAATTGTTTCTTTTTTTCTTTCTTTCTTGTTGTAATTAGGAAGCGACCTCCAGTGCACGATACGATTATCGTGACAGTGAGGTAACGAACGATAGGAGGCACGACAAGCGTCACGCATTTACTACACTCAGCAACACAAAATGGGCACAAGCTATCGTTACCGTATCGTCGCTCCCGTATTAGACCCCAATTAGCTTGGCTCCAGTCGAGCCGGCTTAATAACTTCATTGAAAGGCCTTTTGTTAGCACGAGTTTTTATTACCCGATTTCAATTACAGGTTATCGATTTCGCTGTGCACCAATTAGGTTCTACAGGCTTTTCTGTTATATACCAATTTAGCTCTCAGGGCTCTTCTGATCATGTTCTGATGCGCAGGGACTGAAATCCATCAAAAATTATACGTTAATCGTACAAACATTCTACATTAAGCACAATACTAGGTTTTAATATGACGTCTATTAAAAGGGTGAATTTTTCCGGACTCGTGGGCATGTTCGCGCAGGGTTCATTGAATTAAAGTTAAAGCATGGTTAAAGCAAGGAGTTTTTAATTCTTACTTTAATATTGGGCAGATTCACAGAATTGGCTTTTCTTTTGATGAACCTTTTTTTTAATTGTAATTTTGCTAATATTCGTATTGTACGGCGATAAGTAGTGAGGGGCATTATGCCAACCTCGTATTATTAATTTGGAACTTTGATCTCGGTACACTGTTAAAAAAAATCCAAAATTAAAAAAAAAAAAAAAAAAAAAAAAATATTTTTATGTGTTAATAACAAATGTATTTTGGTAATATTATGTTGTTGTCTAGTAGGCCTATCAAAATTATTAATTTATATCACAAATCTAATTTAAAATTCAGTAAAATTAAAAATTAAGTTTTAAAATATATATCTGTAAAGCCTAGGCGGGAATTGTACTCATTTTGACATTCAGCTTATAACATTATTATTAAAAATTTATAATAGGCTTAAAACAGTTCCATTTCGAAACAGCGTATGAATTATATACGTTAATGCAAAATAATATAAAGCTTAATAATAATTAAAAAACCTAACAACTTATTTTACTAGTTAACAATTAAAAATGTAGTTCTATATTCAAAAGAATCAATGAAATTACGGCTTACAAATTTTAATCATTAATGTATCGGACAATACTCACTTTTTATAAAGAGGAAACATTTGCTGAAGGGCGACTGCCTGCCAATAAATGATTTTTTATCGCAATTACTAGGCGAATCAGGCGAACCGCTGAGGGAAACTTCCCGGGAATATACAGACACAAATGCAGCGGATCGTGCTACCAATGGAGATCACCGGGTGATCGTGTGCTGGTTATGGTGAATTAAACTGCGGGGTCAAGCCGTGTGGCTGTGGAGCTTGAATTTAAAGTCACGCTTGAACGAAGGCGCCCGTTCTAGAAATATAGCATGATGTGGGGTGTTAAGTTCCTTGCATAGGCAAATATTATTCTTAGAAAAAGTCGTCAGTTTCAAGGAAGAAAGTATTATGAGCATGAGGTGTTGAAATCTATAAAGAAACAGGCTAAAATAGTATTTTAGAATGCGCTTGGAACCTTAAAACTCACACTTGCGGGGAAAAATCGTCAGTTCACAAACGATAGTATTGTGTGGTGTAACAGGGGCGGATCCAGGTTTGAAAAACGTCAAAATTACGGGGGCTGAAAGGCTAAACTTTGTCCAAAATGGGTGATTGTTGCAAGATTTTGCCGAGTACCGCGAGGCGCACGCCCCCTCCCCGCCTCCCTAGATTCCGCGCATGGTTAGTTTTCCGAGCACAGGCAAAATATTAGTTAAGAAAAGCGTCAGTTTAAAAAATAGTATTCTGTGGTGTTAAGATCTTATCACAAGAAAATATCATTTAGAAAGCGTACAAAACACATACAAAACCAAAGAGTTGTGTGACACACAGTAATTCTAGGAGTGTGTGTAAATGTGGTAGGTCACATAAAAGTAGGAATTTTGTAGCAATTCTAGGAGCTCCTACAATTGTGTGTGTATGTTCACATACATTAGTGTTTGAGCAAAATGAGTTATGCCCCTTACGTGATTACAAACAACTTACCCACCCAAACAACTACACTAGACATGCACGTCTACGTGTATATTTTTTATATTACAGGTAAAAATTGGATTTTGTCAATTTTTAACCACTGCACCTTAGCTAAAGTTATACAACTTAGTATTTTAATGTTGTTGTTTTGTATCTAGTTAGGCCTACATAAACAACATTTCCGTACTACTATGCCATGTAAACTGACACAAAACTTTATTGCAATGTCGGCCAATTTGTTCCATTTCAAAACAGGATTTATTAAAATGCAATGGAATGGGATACTATTTGCGCGCACAATGCCCAAAACAGTGACAAAACGGTTATTTTTTAGCGATGTTCTAGGAAATGTTGAGCTTTTTAAAGTAAATTTTCCTATGATCACCAGAAAGTATGCCCTTACTTTCGACTTGGTGGGACAGAATAGTCTATTTTGTTCAGGTTTAATATTGAAAGATTGTAGTTTGTGTTGGAAGGATTTCCAACCACAACGAATTTACCTGTGTGTACACGGGTAAATGAATAGGATTGCTGCGACAAATATGCTTATAGCTCAGAGTTATTTTGTGCGGATCACCCGCTATTGTTGGACGTGGAGTTTTAATTCGGTTGAGTGCAAATAAAAATGAGTAGGCCATTTACGTATTTCTAAAGACTTAAGGGTGTGTCAGTAGACAGGTGAGCACTCGTAAAAGTCGGTGTTAAATCCTTTATCGTCGACGTATCGTGACCCTGCTTCCTGAAAGCCAGCATATACAGTGTGTAAGCCTGCATTAAGCTACGATAAACATGGGTTATGTCACGATACGAAAAGCTACATCGTTGCGGCGATAAGCGTATCGTGACAAAACTGGACGTCGTTCCTTAATTCTTTCAAAATTATTGCAGTTTATCTTGCTACACAATTATCAAAAGATGCCAAGCCTCAACTCTTCTTGAAATATATAAAAAAATGTCAGTCCTAACCCCTGCTTTACCTACAACTAAATCACCACCAACTCAAAGACGGTTTGTGAAGCTCGAGCCAAAAACGAGGACGGCTTGTAAGACAAGATGGTGGTGATGGTGATGTTCATACATATTTTCTATGCTAAATCCCACTTGCCAAATCTGGACTAGCTTTCGTTTATGTAAAGGTATTGAATGAGATGTAACGGTGGAGTAATATTTGTCCATGACAAGTTATGTTGTACGATTGGTTCAAATCACTGATTACAATTAATCCTCTAGCTATAATTGAAATGATGGTCGAGATACTACTGACCTTTGACACTGCTTAAACTTAAGTGACCAAGGGGTTTTCATCGGGAGGGGGGGGCAGGGAACATTATTTTATTAACATACCTGCACGTTTTTACAGTAACAAAAACAAAAAAAAAAAGTGCAGTTGTAGCGGCGTTAGTAGCATCTCTGGCTGTTAAAGTGACTAAGGTTGTGCCTATATTGAAGAAGGTGCCTGATGGCGGACTGTATGTGTGAGGTTATAAGGAGCAGTGCCACCTGTCGCTGTTGCCCCTGAGTATGTAGCCGTAGCGCATTTTTGTCCCGTCGTTGCAGTTACCACTCAATTGGTGGACAAGTTGCAGAGAATGGGGCGGCCCGGCTGCAGAATAAAAGATGTGTTTTTGTATCATATCATATTCTTATCATATGAAGAACAAACACTGTAGAAATACAGGAACATAACAAAGGTCTTTCTATTGATATGAAAGAAAATCAATCAAGAGACTAAAATTGGCCAGAAGCGGTCTTTAACAGAACAAGAAAAGTTATAATTACAAATATTGTAAGTGCTAAAACTAAGAACACAAAGCCACGTACCACCCATAAATAGTAGTAAATGACAAAAAAGTACCAATAAAGTAGCTCTCATATGAATTTAACAAATAGTACCTGAAGTGATTTGTAAATTGTTACCGTAATACATTTCTCTTAAAGCGTTGAGGAAGTAGTTAATTCTTGATAGGAAAAAAGACACTGTAGGATAACATATGCTAAACGGATGTCTTCGCAATGTTGGAATGAACATTTCCCATTGGTGAGAATATGGTACTATTATTGTCATATTGTCATATGAAAGAGCCAGAGAAAGACTCTTCAATTGAGGGCAATTATTAATGCCTTTGGCGGAATATACCAGAAAATCAGTCTCAAATTGGAAAACACACTAATTGACCTGAGGGCATCGTACGTCCTTCAAAGAGTACGAGTACATAGCATTGATTTACATGCATTGTTACGTGGCAGCGTTCACTGTAACTTGGGAAGACACGTTGCAGCAAGCGTTTTATAGTATCTGTGGCAGTTACGGCAGTTACAGTTGGACTGTTCCTGTGCAATATTGAAGAAGGAGCTCTCTCCGTCCTTCTCAAAATTCCCTCATCTCCATTTTCACTCAGGCACCATCTCACTCCCATACAGCATCACTGATCTTCACACAACTCTTGTACCACCATCCCTTTAATCTTCAAAGGAACTCTTCTCCCATGTAACAAACTCTCCACTTTCTCTAAACTTCCACCCATACCTCACTACCTACTCTGGACTCACAGCCGCCTCACATTATATATAACATATAGTTTCATTAGGAAGTTCTCACAACTGCTTAAACCTTCTTTATTTAGGTGTCTTCTCATGCAGATGCTTTTGCTTGGGTTTTTGAACAAAATAGTTTTGTAATCAAGTTTGGCAAAAAAAAGAACTTTTAGAAAACAGTACAAATAGTTCAAATTTAGACTGGTGTAGAAAATCTGTTTGCACAAATTTCCGCAAAACAAGTCGCGTTTTACTTCAAATTATATACGTTATACGTTATATTACTACACAGTTCCACTGTCATTAAGTCAGTCACGGGAATCGTCTGTTAATTAGGATTTCACAATTCTTGATACCACAAACAAAAGGTGACCCAATACCAAGAATCCTATGAATTATGATGTAGAACATTTCTGGCAGCATTATACAGGCGTATTAAATTAAAAAACGCAACAAAACTCTTCCCAATTTTATGTATAGTGTGTAAAAATTTATACAAAAGTAACTAGGGCATCTTTAAAGCCACAAAATCCCACTCTTTCAAGAAATAATTTTTCATGTGCGGTCATGGATAACCGATAATCATTGTTTTTCCACAATGGGACAAAGTCAGCTAGGACCAAGTTTCAAACAAATCAAGTTACTTGAATTAAATAGGATTTGTGTTAGCATTACTTGAAACTTTGGTCCCAAGCTTCCACTTGCCCCATTGTGCAAAAACAATGAATACTCGGTTATCAATGACCGCACATGAACAAATTACCTATCGTCGAAAAGAGGAGATATGTTGCTTTAAGATGGCAATATTAATTATTTGATGTAATTGGTACACCAATTACCCACAAATTTGTTGTGCAATTTTAACCACCAATACCACATAAAAAGTGGGGAAAGTTTTGTTGCGTTTTTATTGATCGCCCTGTATTACAAAACAGAGTTACCTAAATTTTTTTTAAATATAACCATAATGATTCAACCTACCTGCAGGCGTTGCACAGTAACAAAAATGTACATCGTTGCAAACCGAGCGCGTCGTAGTACCATCTCTTGCTGTCACAGAGACTACGTTCGTACCAACATGAAATTCGGCCTGATGATGGATTGTAAGTGTAAGTATAGGGAGCAGTGCCACCACTAGCAGCCGCGGGCTGGATATGTCACTTGCAGCGCCCACTTTTGGCCCGTGGTCGCAGTTACACACTTGATTTTGCGGACATTTTTGGTTACAGATACTGGTACAGCTACCAGATAATAATGATAACTATTTAGTTATCCCAGGCTGTTCAAGCAATACGGAAAATATCTATGGTTTGTTTTCCAATACATCATATTATATACATCATATAAATGAAAACATGTAAAAAATTGGTTTTTTTTTAAATCGGGATAGCACAGCCACAGAATCAGAAAAAAAGAGTGACAGTAGGCCTAGTAGATTAGGGCCTAGGCCTGTTCTACTGACCGTCTCGATGTGACCTACAAAAACAATCACAAGTTGCGACTAAACTGCACGACAACATTAAAATCTGTCATCGTAGTCCTGCTATGTACAGTTAAGTTGCCATTCCCAATGCCTCAACAAGGCAGTCCTAGATCAAGATGTCATGGCCACAGTAGTTACACTAGTATGATGCAGTGCACTGAGTTGAATTCTGTAGCCAGGGTGCCACTGGCTGCATGTAGTAGGCTAGAGGAAAAGCCCCAACTACCTATTGAAAGATCATCACATTTGTCACTAGTCCTCCAAAATAAGCAGCAAATGCAAAAAAGTACCATAATGGCAGCTATCATATGAAATTTAACAAATAGTACCTGAATAATTTGTAGTGTTAAAATTGGTACGTATTACATTTCTTAAGCGTTGAGGTGATTGTGTTAATATGTTTGACATCTTGCGATGTCGGAATGTTAACATACCATTGGTTGAAAATAAAGTACATACTTGTACTATTGTCATATGCAAGAGCCAGAGAAAGACTTTCAATGGGGGCAATTATTGCCTTTGGCGGAATAACCGGAAAATCAGTTCCAAAGAAACACCACTAAATTGACATACTAGGGCATCGTACGTACTTCAAAGAGGTACTACGTGCATGCATTGATTACTTACAGGCAGCGTTCACTGTAAATTGGAATGTACACGTTCCAGCAGCGTTATTAGTATCTGTGGCAGTTACTGGATGTTCCTGTGCCAATATTGAAGAAGGAGCCCGATGACGGATTGTACGTGTAAGATAAGAACCGGAGGGGGCGCGCTGCCCCTACGCTGATTGCCCTGGAATATGTAACCGTTGCGCCGTTTGCCCTGTAGCTGCAGTTACCACTTGATTGACGGACAGCTTACAGATAGTGTGGCTGAAACCATATATTATACAAAGTGAGGAAAATATTTGCAAGTGTATTTGAAGGTCCGTTAACAGGCTCAGACGTTTTACCCACAGTCATATGCAAAATGAAAGCGTCGAAAAACGAGAAAAATATGAATGGAATCTGAAAAGCCTAGATCAGCTAAGAATTTAATAACAAAGCGCTTATGTCAGTTACACACATGCACACTCCACAAACGCATATATTCACGCACCATACATCCACACACAAACACAAAATCTCAATCATTTGCCACTTAAGATCAGCCTAACACCACTCCACAATAATTATACTTGGAATATATGATTCTATTTTCAACAAATCCCATTTTCGTCAGAATAGCTGTCTGCTATTGATAAGAAATTAACTAATAGTATTATAAAGAGGTAAATACTCAGATTTTGGGGGTTCGTGTTTTAATTATCAAAAATAGTGCGTTTGTCTGCTACACAATTATCAAAGTGCCAGCCTCCACTTTCTTGAAATATTTTAAAACAAAGAAGTCAGTCATAACCCTACTTTACCGAAAATCTAAATCACCACCAATCAAAGATGGTGTGTTTGGAAGCACGAGCCCAAAACGAGACGGCTTGTAAGACAAGTGGTGGTGGTGAATGATGATGCTGTTCATACTATTTGTCTATGCTTAAATTCCACTTCAATCTGGACTAGCTTCGTTATGTATGCAAAGAGGAACGGTGGAGTCAATATTTGTCCATGACAAGTTCTGTTGTACGATTGGGTTCAAATCACTGCTACAATTAAACCCTAGCTACTTAATTGAAATGATGGTGTGGAGATATATGACCTTGGAACTTGCTTAACAAAAGTGACCCAAGGGTTTTCATCCGGGAGGGGGGACTGGAACATTATTTATTTAACATACCTGCAGCGTTTACAGTAACAAAAAAGGTGCACGTTGTAGGCGCGTAGTAGCAATCTCTGGTGTAAGTACATGTTGTGCCTATATTGAAGAAGGTGCATGATGGCGGACTGTATGTGTAGGTATAAGGAGGGCATGCCACCTGTCGCTGTTGCCCCTGAGTATGTAGCCGTAGCGCCATTTTGTCCGTAGCGGCAGTTACCACTCTGTTGGTTGGACAAGTTGCAGAGAGTGGGGCGGCTGCAGAATTAAGATGTGTTTGTCGTATCACGCATATCTCATTATCATATGAAGAACAACACTGTATAAAACAGGAACACATAACAAATGATATGACAGAAAACAAGCAAGAGACTAAATTGGCCAAAGCCGTCTTTACCAGAACAAAACAGTTATAAATGCAAATCTATCAATGCTTAAACTAGACACAAACACGACCACCCATAAATAAGATAGTAAATTCAAAAGACCAGAAGTAGCTCTCATATGAATTTAACAATAGATGCCGAGTGATTTGTAAATTGTTACGTAATTACATTTCTTAGCGTTGGAAAACATAAATGATATACTCGGTCGAGGAAAACATAAAGTCCACAACATACTTTAAAACGACGATGTGATGTCATTACTGAGCTAGTAGTATTTCTAACATGTTTAACATTTCTTTGTTGACATTGGACCAAAACTGCTTCGAAATACACTTCTGGAAAGAATTCTTTGAATACCTTCGAAGTCCCTTTCTAAAAGTTTGTTCATGAAACCATGTTTATTGCTGAAGAAGTAGTTAAAATTCTAGTTAAATTTAATCCATTAAAAGCCTCAGGCCACATAACAATTGTACTTAATTGTAAAGGAGTTGCCCCCCCCCGCATGTGATCTGCGAAACTCATTACTGATATATTCAACTTCCGTTATCCCCTGGCCGTGTGCCAGATCAACTTAAGATTGCAAAAGTCATTCAATTTTAAAGAACAATCCGAAACATTTTCCAATTATCGCCCTGTAGCAGTGTTTACCTTGCTTTCCGAAAATTTAGAAAGATTGGTCTTTAATAGATGTATGGAATATTGATAAAATAAGAATTAAACGAGAAGCAATTTGGTTTTAGACCGAAGCACTCAACATACATGGCAATTACTGAATTAGTAGATAAACTGCGAATGCTGTTGAACGCAATGAAAGCACAGTTGGTGTAGTTTGGATCATGTCAAAAGCCTTTGACACCATAAATCACGATATTTTGTTGTACAAGCTAGAATATTATGGTATCAAGGCATTGCACTTGAATGGTCTAAAAGTACTCAATAACCGAAACATTGTTCGTTATCAAAATCTGATTCTGATACGGGTTAATCACTGTGGTGTACCCCAGGGTTCTATTCGGGTCCCGTTACTTTTATATTATATATAAATGAATATTGTGAATACTACTTCTCTATTGAAGATTATTCTTTTTGCTGACGATACAACCATTTGTATTCTCATCAGATATCGCCTCCCAAATGATAAAAGTAACAATGAACTTCAGGAATTAAAATAATTGGTTTCAGGCAACAAATTATCCGTCAATGCAAGCAGACTAATTAATGGTTCTTGGAACATATCAACCTACCAGCTGAATTTGGTTGATGTAAATCAAATCACATGAAATTGATTCTCAATTGGATCATTTTATTATATTGAAAAACTGAACCATTTCAAACTCGACGGTGTTTTCATTAATAGAGTAGCTCAACCAAATTCTGGGAGTCATTATTTGACGAAAATTTAACTTGGACAATCATATTGTTGCAATTTCAAAAACCATCTCAAGAATGTAGGATACTGACCAGACTCAAACACTTCGAACCTGAAAATTTTATATTCGTTACTTGTACCCTAATTTTGCCTTACCATAACACGGGGGGGTCTTTCTTTGGGTAATACATGTAAAACCTATTAGATAAGTTATTAAAACTCCAAAAAATGGGCAGTCAGAACTGCTCGAACAGTTACATAAAGCCATACCGACCTCTGTTGGCCAATATAATCCTCTTAATGTGTATGATCTATTTAAGCTCAACCTCGTATTTTTATGTATAACCCCACACAATCAACTCCACAACTTTTACTCAACCATATTTCATAAAGCATGTTCAGACACACAATTTCCAACCAGTAAATGCTCAGGACTATTAAATTACTAAAACGAAGAAATTGTTCTGTAACGTCTACGAAAATTGTGGACCAACCTTTTGGAACTCTCTTGATACCATCTACAGCAATGCAAAAATACGAATCACTTCAGAATCTGATTAAACTCAATTTAATTTCCCTTATAAATGATTTCCGTTTCGAGGCAGGTCATTTGGACTTTTTTGTTGAATTTGTGTAGATTGTAAATGGTTTGTTTTGGTAATTGAAACTGTAAGTTTAGGGCATGGTCCTTCAGGTCTTTCTTGGCCTTTTGATTATGTCCTCAATATCATGTTGGTTTTAATGTCTGCCTTTTGTTGTTTGTACGATGCTATTGAAATAAAGTTTGAAATAAAGTTTGATATAATTAATATGTTTGATAGAAAAGGACATGAGGAATGCAATATTCTAATATCTTTCGATGTTGGAATGTAACATTTCATTGGTTGAGATAGGTACTTAATATTTAATTGTCATATTGTCAGATGACAGAGCCAGAGAACGACTCTTCAATGGAGCAATTTAATGCCTTGGCGGAATATACCAAAAATCCGTCCCAAATTGAAACACACTAATTGACCTGAGGGCATCGTCACGTCCTCAAAGAGGTACCGAGTACATAGCATTGATTTACTTACAGGCAGCGTTCACT
>JAMKCH010085062.1:0-45888 GCA_023653785.1 Ophioderma brevispina
GGAACAGAGTGCCCATCTCTTTCGAAGCGATTCGGCCAGACTCACCATATAATGTTGCTGTAGCTAAAAAAACTGGATCGCACACTCATTCTACGCGCGTCTGTTACCTTCCCAGATTGAACTAATGCGGAGTAACCAGTATACACCTGGGTTAGAGAGGAGTAATTGAGGTAAAGCACCTTACTTCAAGGACGAAACACATGACCCCAGCGAGGGCCCTCGAGCCCACAAACTTTGGCGTGGGGCCGAACGCTTGACCACTGGACCACATGTGCCCTTCAATGTGGATATAAGGATGACAACAAAGAACTAGGATAACTTTAGTAGTAAGCCATTATATGTGATTACTGAATTCTATTAAATTGGAATTGTACAGACTAATGGAAGGTCCATTCAAAGTGCAGTTTTGTGCAATCACAGTAAGTACTGGCAATTGTCATTTTACTGAAAAGTGTTTGAATTACTGAGAGTCATTGTGGTATTTGAATATCTATATGTGTGTTATTTCAATTAATTATGTGTATTTGAATATTATGTGTTAAAATCGGAATCTTGCCAGAGGAGTTGAAGCAGTACTTCAAGGATAAAAGATGGCAAAGTAGATTTGTACCAAACTTCAACAAGTGGGGAAGCAGGCGATGCAGTGGTGACCAAAAAAGGAGTAGAAAACCTAAAACCATAAGATGCCTCCAGCAAGGTCAACAAGGTATTGTCTGTTAAAGAACTCTACAAATTTTGAAATCGTCTTTAATTATATTGGAGAAATATATTAGTTTTAATCGTAAAAAGAAAGTGAATTCAAAAATTTGAGTTTCTAATCATTTTTAGATTTGTAGATAGCATGTCAGGTTTCAAGGGAAATAAACTCTTTGCACCAGATATGCACTTGTGCAACAGTTAAGGTCCGTTCCATGACTTCACGGCATTGCAGTTGCATGTGCTGCAATTGCAGCTCAAAATCGTCACTGGCAATCACGTGCAGTATTGCAACGAAATGCAGATACTGCCAACAAGTTAAAATTATTTTAACTGGCGATGCCCAGCAAGATGCTGTGGGGTGCAGTCAGTGGTTGCAGTATATGCCAAATTTCTGCAATGCGTCGCAAGTTTACTGCAACGTACGCAAACCCGGGGACTGCCGTGACCTGGGTTGACCTGCAGTAAATCGATTAGGAAATGCAGCGGAATGTGAAGGAACATTGCAATAATTATGCACAGCAAAGCAGTGCAGGGGAAGTATGAAAGGGACGTTTTTTAGGTCTTGTATTGGAGGGCAGATAGCATAGCTGTCAGGTTTTTTTTCAAGGTGCAATAACTCTTTTGCACCAGATATGCACTGTGCAACAGCTAGGTCTGTATTGAGCGGCAGATAGCATTTGTCAGGTTTCAAGGTGCCGTAACTCTTTTGCACCAGATGTGACTGGATGCAAACAGCCTAGGTTTGTATTCGAGGCAGATAGCATGTTCAGGTTTCTAAGGTGCCACTAACTTTGGCACCAGATATGACACTTGGGCAACAGCTAGGTCTTGTTATTGAGGTAGATGGCAATTTCGGGAATTGACGGCAAAACCCATTTGAGATGAGTCAAATGAGGGAACAACCAAAAATAGGCGAGGCCACAATTGTCCCACAGGAAAATTGTATTTTTGCTCGTCTGATGATGTCTTTTACACACATTTCACACCACATGCATGCCGTATGACAGTGGCCTATAGCTATACTCTGATCGGCCATCGAAGGATAGGATAGTAGAAATTTTCCATTGATAGGATTACTCTTGGCCTACCAAAAAGTAAAAAAAGAATACCAATGGCTTGTGCACTTGAGAATATGATAAGTAGAGTCTAAACAACAGTTGAAATTTTGCTTGCTTATATTATATGTTTCTGTTTTTAAACAGCTGTTCCATCAGGACAAGAGGACACCAAACTAATAATTTCTCAAAACAGATGCGTCAGCAGCTATTCCAAGCGAAATCAACGTCCAGGGATTTCTTGGATAAACTTGTCATTAAGGACGGCAAATTTTTATCAGGCAACACCAAATACCAGAGCAAGGATACGCAAGAAAGAAGAAGCGGAAGGTGTTTGGATCTTCCTTAGACTTGCAGGGATTGCAACTGCATGTACAACACTCCGCAGCATAGTATCTACAGACACCCAATGGACAAGAATCCAAGAAGCTAGGCTAAGATGACTCAAAACACGCATTGGATGCTATAACACTCCTCCGTCAGGGACCAAACATTCCTATGTCATCCTGATCCTGAAAAGCAACCAACAGGTAGGATCAGATACTGCCCAACAAATTCAAGGAGTCATGACATCTAGAAACTCTCAGACTAAACTGAGCAGTTTAAACTCTGGTGTTGGGGTTTGAGTCATTGAGTGAGGAAACTGGTAGTGAAACTGAAAGGGAGGGGGGGGTGGGTACCAAGTGAAGAGGAAGCCATTGATGCTGACCTAAGAAAGCGTATTGGTGACCTACCTATAGACTCCTTACCTCCTGCTAGAGGAATTAGAGGAGGCACAGGACTCCAGTTAGAAAGCTCCCATACATTCTTCCAGAGGGACTAGTCCTGATAGTTCGTCAGGGCCCCAACACAGGGGAGTATACCAAGTGAGATGCTGGCGGGGCTTCCCGACAGCATCCTCCAGGGTTGGTATGTCAAAACACTCAACAGACAAGCGGGATCAAAGCCTGCAGGGGGGGCATATAGATTAGGAAAGAAATGTCTCACAGCAAGAGGATTATTGATCTATAAGAGCAGCAGGAGGGGAGGGGACATCAACGACAATTGCAGCAACAGCAAGAGCTGTTTGCCCAGGGCAGTTGAGCGGCTGAGCTGCTGAGGCAGCAGGCGGCCAGAAATCAAGTGCCACAGAGACAACCTAGTGAAAGTAATGAATGACGAGAAGAGAATAATGATGATGTGAAAGTTAAGTAGAAGCCTCTTTCTTAAGGTAAAGGTATAATTAACTACATCTGTTGTACAGATGATGCTTTCTAAGGCATTTGATAGCAACAACGTGATGTCAAACAATGCCACAATCAACTTGATCCAATTAAACAAGGAATTTAAAAAATGGGAACTACTAGCTAGCTGCCTAATCTTGGTCACGCTTTGATTTACCGCCATAGCCATTCCATAAATGCTTTGTAGAAAGGTTAGTTTCAAGAGCTGACGAGAAACCAGTGCATACATAGCTACACTGTGTCCGGCAGGGTGTAGCTGTTAGTGGGTGGTATCAGGTACATTTATTAAATGGAAAATTCCTGCTGAAGTACACTGACTCCCTTCTTTGGCCAATAATCCAAGATGGCCTCAAATCCATACACTGCATGGGTGAGTTTGTGCTATGGGTTTCTCATCTTTATTAAAGCGTCTTTGAATTAAACAGTATTTGAAAATTTCCTTAAACCAAAAAATGCAATAAGCACTCTTTTAGACAAATAATAGTCTTGTTTGGAGAGTGGGAATTGGCTTCAAATTGTAATATTGAGCTGTTGTGAAAGCTAAAGAGAGGTGAAAATGCAGTTGCATAAGGAAACTGTGGTTAGCGATAATCTGAAGCATAGTATCAAGAAAACCAGGGACTGACAGTTGAAGATGCCGGGTAGTCAGCTCTCCAAGTGAGTGGGGATCGGAATGGGGGTGAAGTTACAATACCAAGCAATTGGGTTTGCTTAGAAACAATTAAAAAAGCCAAACTTGCCTTGATTCTCTTCATCCAGGGTGATAATTATGTCAGTATCAAGAAGTGATTTGTATTTAGAAAAAAATACTATTTAAAGTGCCAATGTTGAGATGGTTATTCTTCATTTGGTTTTGATATATAAAGATATGTGACAATAAGTGAACTTCTGGGTGGTTCAGTAGTATGTGAAGGAGAGAGGGGTGGTTAATGCTTGTTGTTAATGCTTAAATTGCCTTCCAAGATTTCAACCTAGCATGGTCCATTAGTTCTGAAAATTAGATGAGTGAATTAGTCGCGAGATTGTGTGTCTCCCGATGGGCAGGCCTTGGATGTCATGGTTTTGCTGACCGCTTCAGAGGGTAGACCGTTTCAATAGAAGTCCCATAGATGCGAATGAGGGATATTACAATTGATTCAGTCATGTGAGTGTATGACGGTTGTGCCGTCGACGCTTGACGGGATGAATGGCAATACCCTCATTTGCATCCATGAGGACTTCTATATGAAACGTCTACCCTCAGAGGGGCATTTTCATACATCTCAGGTTGTACCTGAATCGCCTTCCTCTGCCTGACCACTACAATTCAAACAACCTTACATTGACCTTTACACATAATAAAGCACCATAGATGTTGTTGATAAAGTAAGTATAGTGGTCAGGAGAAGGTGGTCAAGCAAATCTGGTCAGGTACAGCCGACTTTAAAGTGGACAAGAAAGCAATTTTTTGGTAAGGAACAGCGCATGATCCAGTATAAAAGGCATTTCAAATGTCATGAAAGTAGACTGATTTGGGGAAGAAGTCATTTAGACCAGTGTGGGATTGCTTAGGAACAGCAAGGCAAGAGCTTGTCTATATCAAGATGAAATAAGTAATATCTAGATTTAATCGCCAAGTAAACGGATGCTTTCTTATTTTAAATTAATTGAATAATTGTTTAATTTCTAAAAATGTTCTAGTGGCTCACGATAAAATTTATTATTCTGTGGCATTTTACATCACTTCTCTGGACAAGAATATCAACCTGGTATTCACACAAGAATATAGTATTCTTGGTCTGGTGTGAAGTTTAAAGTGATAACACACGCATATACGCAATGCTGCCTTTCAGCGGTAGTGAACTTGTGGACCTTTGACTAACACGCTGGACAGTAGGTACAGTTTGATACACCAGCATGTTGGTACGACTTACTTCAAGCTGGCCAGAGTATAGTTGGGGCTGCCAGGAATTGCAACCACCTACTGAGAATGTTGGGAAGGTTTACAATGTTAGTGAAAACTTTTGAAGGTTGTCTGAGTCTGAATGCGTAAGCATTGTTTGTGTGTGTGTTTGTTTTTGCCACTGGGGGCTTGAGCGCAGGGTTAACTTTGTTTCCTTCAGAAATAAGAACCGAAAGCACATGGTCAAACATGTAACTTCAGAAGAATTTCACAAAGAGAGTTCAAAGAGATGGACTAAATAACAGAGGACAAAAACATACAACAAGTTTGTTTCCATCATTATATTGCACTCTATACTTGTTGGGATTGTGTGAAAAGCTGCAAACTTTATAGGTGTGGCCAGAATGCATTGAGTACAGTGGCCTGGCACCAGGGGGGGGCATGGTGCGGCATTTGCCCCCCCCCAATTTGTTTCTGCCCCCCCCCCAGTTGCCCCCCCCGGTCGAAAGAAAAATGAATGCCGATGTGGGGCAAAAATCAGTGATTTGGGCCACAAATCAGACGATTTGCGGGCCAAAATTGGTTGAAAAATTCTTCCATATTTGCACCCCCCCCCTAATTTCACTTTTGCCCCCCCCAGATTCATTTGCCCCCGTTTACCCCCCAGAAAAAGAGGTCTGGCGCGCCACTGATTGAGTATTACACCTCCTGGATACTTTCTGCGACAATTTGATGGTTATCAATAGGGTATATGATGTAATGAAGCACTCAATCTTATTTGCAGACATGGTAGCAAAGCTTAAGGGTACACAACAGGAAATACTACATCTTGTGTGAGATCTGGTTTTAATGCGTTACTTAGATGTTTTAACCAGCTGACTAAGCCAGGGGATAGTGCAGCAGACAGAGCAGATTCCTTCTGTAGGTATGTGTGTGTCTGTGTTCCCATCTTGGTCTAGGTTAACTTGGTGGACTTGGTTAGGGTAACTTGGCTGACTGGTTAGGGAAACTTAGGTTGACTGCTAGGTTGACTTGCTTAGGTTGACTATAGTTGATTTTTTTAGTCCTGTCAGTACACGATATTGTCGATGGTACGAATTCATTGGAGGGATGTGTGAGATCAAAACTAAAAAAAAAACCGTTTTTAAGTAACAGCTGAAAATGTTCAACTTTGTTCAACAGATAAGATGCTAAAACCCCTTTTACATGAACTTTTGTACATATGTAAAAGCTTCCTACCAGATCATTGAATAGATGTCGTAAAGTCTGCTGCGGAACACCGACAGCAGACGACTCGACTTCCTTGATTTGCGTTTTTGTTGTCAATCAAAGATACGGGGTAAAGGATGTATTATCAGTGAAAGCATCGATATGGGTTGTGAAGAGGAGGAATTATGACGTAAATATGTAGTTTGTTATGAGTGACCAAAAATCTAAATACCTACTGTATGGACCTAAGCTTGTCAAATATCATTTTGGAACAAGACGAATAAATGTAAACGTATCAGATTTTCTAATATTCCTCGCTTTAGAGACCAGTAAAGAACTTTGGTTGAGGAATATACTTAATTCGTATCGTTTTCTTATGTTGAATGCTTCTAGTGACTTGTTTCAATTTGGTATTTGAATTTAATCAGTGCATTTGCCTTGTAATATTTTCTCGTGAGAAAAGGGCATTTTTCATTATGGCCTTAATCTTATTCCGGTATCGTGACATCGACTTTCTATTGTACTGATTGGGTAAAGAATACAACCCTTTCAGAACAAATGGAATCGTCGAAACGCCCCAAAAACTTTTAAGGAACTGACAGAGGAATCAACATTCTACTATAAAAGGTCAGCTTTCTACAGATCCCAATGTCCAATTTGACAAAACATGCGTTATATGGCGTAGTTGGTGCGTGTAAGTAATACCCATGCACTGTGTTATCATATATGGCCTATTAATGAGTTAATTTGCACATAAGGGCTTGATTGGCTCATTACTAAAAAGTGAATTTCGCTGCGCACGCGTGTGCACAACACCTGCTGGCGCCAATGTGATGTGAAACTTGGTAGGCGGGTATTGGCATGCAAGTAATGCCCTTGCACCCTGACATCACTATATGCCTTATATTAAGAGCTCATTTGCATATTTGACAGGGGGATCTTGACAAGTTTTAACGGGCCGTATTTTCCTTGTTATATCAGATAATGAGACCAAACGGACGGTACTGTATAAGAAAGGGTGGTTGCCCTCAGGGACTGGTAATCCCGTATTTGTATGGGAAGCATTGGCTTCGTGTAAAGAGACGAGTCACAGGTATTGTAATGAACTTACACATATGGCTTCCAGGCCGTGACTTCCGAGGTTGGAAACTAACATGTTGTTAAAGTTAGTTGATATGCTTCTTGTCGTGAGACCTAGCTAGCTATGATTTTTTTGTTCTAAAAATGCATATATTTAGCATATATTTTTTTGTTTGTTAACATTTTGTTGGGTGTATTCATGAGATTTTCCCTCACTTATTCGCTGATAATCTTGTAAGTCTTAACAAATTGCCTCAGGAATACTTAAGGGACTCGCTTTTTAAAAAATACCCTATGTATATTTGTGTTCAGTTTTTCTTTGTTTTATGTGTTGTAAATGCAACTGTTTCAAACAAATATATATTTTGTACATATTATATTTAATCAATAAATGACTCCTAATTGTGTTGCACAACAAAAAGATTAATATATTTTAGTGAAGGATAAGTAGACTGAAAAACAGTAATTTCCCTTGTTTTTTGGCTGTTTGAAAGTATGCAAACATGTATTTCCCACCACTGGTATAAATATTTTGGGTTTTTGAGGAATATTTTAATTTTAGTTCAACTTAAGTTGAGATGTGTTGACATCGAGACAGTATTTTAAGCAGATGTGAAATACTTAGAGTTTTTAAAACACTGGTATATTAAGTTGTTATATTTTGGTTTATTTTAATGTAATGATAGTGCATACTTTCTTGTTATTAGGTGATATCATGGAGTCAACTTTTGGGTTGATCCTTTTTTCTTACCAGCTTTGCAAGTGCATAAACTCTGTGCTGGGGTAATGTAAGCTTGTAGGAATCCTCCATTCCCTATAAACCGTTTAACACCAGGAATCATTGTTTTGGCAACATATTTTCTCCTCATATTTGACCAATTCTTGCATTTTGCAATACATTGTGACACTAAGGGTTGACATCACCATCCAACTTCCATTGAATTAACACGCAAGTAATGTGAATATTATGTTGAAAACAGCTCGGTGACAGAGTTTGTGTGATAGAAAGAATGCAGAGAGTTCACTTATTGTAAGTAGCCATTTTATTGTGCATTTGCACGCAACTGACCATTGACAAACTAAATGCTCAGTGATATGGTCCTGTGTAGTATTTGTATTACACAGACTCTGGATGTCAACTTTATCCCATGATGCATCAGAAAAACCTTGAGGCAATCCTTGATTGCGCACTTGTGGAATGTTGCCCCAATAGTCTTCTACGAGCTTTAGTTATGTGCAGCCATATGCTATCTCTCCTCTGTTTAAGACACCAACCTTCTTACTATATTGAGTTAGTATATCTTGGTTGATAAAGCGTCCAGCTACAAAGTATGCTGAATTTGTGGACCGACTTAAGCATCATTCGACCCACATTAGACAACATTTACTGCACGCATCCAAGATGGCCGTCTATCAGTGGTGCAGAATTCTGTAGACTTTACAAAAGAGGAATTTTGAATTATAAAGGTGAAAATGTTCTTCCAATTTCGGTGGAAATATTTGGCAACAGTAGATTGATCAAAAGTGCAATCCTAAGTAAATTTTGTCCCCCTAATAATATTTCGAAGTGTCTCACTAAAACACCCGATGGAGGAGGACATTAACAGCCAAGTAGCATAAACGCTACTTAGGTGTAGTGAGGGTAAAGTTTCTAAAGGGTGATACTCTTACTGCAAACTTATTTTGTTTATTTTGTGTGTGTGTGTGCTTTATAAGTGGAGGAAGGGGGTGAACTATTAAGAGCATGCTTTGTAAACTTGTAAAATGATAAGGAAAAGGACAACCCCCTTAAATGATTGATCCAATAACAATGATTTCAAAGGAATTTGTGTGTTACTCCTGCTGCTTGTTAGTATAGACTCTCCAAGTTGTAACATGTATAATAATATGAACTGTATGAGTCATTCTGGATTCCAAAGCCTGCTTCCGTTTAGATCAGTATAGTTTGCTTCAGTGAGCTTATATGGTAATGTAGAGCGGCAACTAGGTTATGTTCTCGTACGAGTTCCAAGGAAACATGTTCTGTTGCTCATCCCTAGAACTATGTCTTTCTGTGACCTGTGTGAAAAAAATAATTTTTCCTTATTTCTTTATATTACTTGCATTTCTGTGAAATTTTTCAGGACCATAATGTCCCTTTTCTGGGATTGGGCTTAGATTCAATCAGGCTCTGTCAGTAAAAATTCACCGAGTCCTATTATGGTATGTCAATTTTTGTTGTTGCATTTCGCGGGGGCTTAATTACATCTGGCCTGTCCAACAAGTGTAACATCTTGGAGATCTTTGTACACATTGTACCAAATATTGACTCTCAGAATGTGCTTTCATTTATGCCTCCAGAGTTTATTTTAAAAAAGAATCATCCAGAGAGAAAATTAGTCATGCCTGAGACATGACAACAAGATGTGACATAATACGACAGGTGACCCACCCCCCTTAAGACCAGTGAAGGACTTCTTTATTGGGCATGACCAGGTCAATAATTGTCCTAAGTACATTGTGCATATATGATTCAATTTGGTGAAAATGCAGGCACCGGCAACAGTCCATGGTGCAAACTACTTTTTGAAGGCCACTTGTATCTTAATAGTTATTCCAAATCGCAGATGGGCAGATGAAATAATGAAGTATGTTATGTCATTGAAGAAGTAATATTGGGGTTGTATCTAATTTCTGCCCAAGTAACTGAAAAGCACTCTTTAAGTTGAATTAATTGCTTAAAATTGAATTAATTGTCAGGTTATATTCAAATTTTACATTTAAAATGTATGTTTGTTTGTTTGTTTGTTCTTTTCTTGTTTTGTAAAAAAATGTATGTTTAAATTGGATACTCATTGATTGGACGGTCAAATGATTTATTATGAGTTTGACATTAAATAAAGCACTCTCTAATCAAATTATTGCCACTAGACACAATCCCCATATTAATTTTCACAAGAGTAAATACTGACATTATTATAGGTTGAAAGCAATATTAGCACATTTTTTTGAAGAGCGCCCCCATTTTTTCAAAAATTTGGAGATTTGACCGGTGCATTGGTAATGGCTAGTAAACTATAACTGGGAATGGTTAAGCTCGAAATGTCTATGTGTCACAAACGAAGAAATTTGTACTAGAATAATATGTTATAGGGGGATCCCCGATAATAATTGGCGCTGGCAACGGCCTTCGACGGTGAAATAGCCGGGAAATAGCGCCATGTACGTGGTTACGTGTTATAGCTCATCCATTAGTTGTTTAATAGTTAAGGCAAAGTTAAGTGAGAGGTTATTTTATCGAGGTTGCATATTTATCATGGACGGACCAAACGCTAGCATTTCCAGCCTCTGCCGTTAAGTCCCAATCGGGATCCCAATATTTTAATTACAAAATCGCTTATTTTGTGATAAATACGCATTTTGTAACATCTCGTTCGCAGGTATAGTTCCTAGAAAATTACCAACGGAACTGTGCAACAATATTACATTTGAAATTGGGGCGCTCTTCAAAAAAATGTGCCATATTGCTTTAATTGCCACTCTAACTATTAGTGAATTGTATCAACAATACAGTGTATTATTATGGTTAAGTTGCCAATGGTAGGTTTAGAAGCAAAAATGCTGCCTTAATATCTTTCTAATATGTCGCACAAAGGACTCTTCCAATATTTGACAATTAACATAAATAATCTACAATGTACTTTCGTAGTGTCATGTGGGATAATTGTAGTCAATAATTGGTTGCAGCGAATTAGTAAGGGGTTAGCAGCAAGACGTAGTGACTAGTAAGTGCAAGGACTTCATTACACTACCGTTAAAAAAAAGTACCAACCACTGAATTTATCATTGAAAAGTTGTAGTCAGAGTTAGTAAAATGAGTAGTTCCAAGATCATTTGGATTAATGTGTTACAGTTTGGCATTTTAATAATGATTGATTATTTGGTTTGTGCTTTGGTTTGGTTATTTTGAAATAATTATAACCAATTTGTGTGGATCTTGTATAGGATACAGGGTGTCTCAAAAAAAGGTTAATTTGTTTTTACAACAAAATGTTAAAAATACATACTCCAGTGCAAAAAAAAAACCTCCCACACTGTGGGGTTTTCAGGCCTACTCTGGTGGAAGCAGTCAAAATGCTTTTTATTTTGTTATGCATGCACGGGCAATGGAATACATTAGAAGAAGAGGTCCTCATAAATGGTACTAAGGTTAAACACGTTTTGGTGCATTTTTGGCATTTTGGTCCATATGTGTGTGACACCTTTCTTCCAGAAATGACTGTTGCAACAGGCAGTTGATTTAAAACTGTCATTACTGCATTTGTCCACAGGATTCATGCTGGTCCATAACACAAACTGCTCAATCATGCAAAATCTTGCTATGTGTGAGAATGGTACTGCATGAGTATAAGTGTATAGAATTTTACCGGAAAGATGTGGAGCATCCCTTGTGTTTGATAGAATGATAGTCATAAGCATGCTTACCATGCGTGGTAGGGCTGAAAACCCTTCAAATGGGGTTGGATTTTTTTTTGCACAAGATTATATATATGATATGCTACACTGTTTTGATATTTGGCCAGAAATTCAAATATAGTTTGTTAGCTTCCATTAAATGATTCAGAGCAGGCTTTCCAGAAAAGCAATTTTCTGAGAAAATGACAAAACCACAAGGGGGAAATCTTTAAAAATAACATTGGGGAAGGCAGAAGAAATAAATCACTTGTTAGGTAATCAATGTACATGAACAAATTTGTAGAATTTTAGATAATTTGCATGGGCTGTCTTTAGTACTCTTTCATAAATGTGTATAAATTAGCATATATTTGCATAAATTAGTAAAACAAATACAGCTTTAAAAATGTACATCTATTTAATATATGAATTGGACTGTTAGCATGAATTAGATTTTTTGCATAATCATTTTTTTTTATTTGCTGCTTTTAAACTTTAAATTTGTTTTTCTTTACAGTCCGTAATAAATACGCAAATAGTATAAAAAATACCATTTGAAATATTGCACATTGACAGTATTGTTTCCCCAATATGCCAAATATTCTAGACCAGAGTTTGTCAAATTTTAGCACCTGGTGAACTTGTATGAAGACCATTAAGGTGCGTTCATGCTTCGCTACATTGTGCTTGTGATACTGGTATATCAATGACTTTCTCCTGCAACTCAACACACCATGCTGCAAATCCATTTTTGACTTCATTGTAGTACAGTGATACATTGTAATGCTGTAGAGACTGCAGTGTGGGCAATGCAACTTGCTGCAATGCATTTGCAGTAAAGTATGAACAGACCTTTATCCATAAAGGTCTGTTCATAGAGCCCCCATATCCATAAACATTCTCTCATAAATAATCACCATTGGAAATTTTTGTGTGTCCTTGTGGACTTTGGATCTATGCTCCTGTTTTAAAATCCTGTGTGTCACAAACAACCAATGTTGGAGATACATGTATCACATGGCAAGATCTAACATTGATTTATACTGTCAAGCTGAAAATGGGTTCAGATATGGTGCACATTGACAGACCCTGTTCTGGACTTCCAAAATATATTCTGTTATATAGTCGAGGTAAATTTCTGCAATGGCTAAATTTAATGGTACCACATTAAGACTGAATTAGATCATTAGCTTTTAGGGTTAGGTTGTAGGAATTATATGTTACAGAAGGGGATGTAATGGTGTATGGCTAATTACAGGTGTTTATGTCATGCATCCTTAATCACTGCCCTTTAATTGTGTACTCATATGCCTAGTGTTTCTTTGTATGAATTTTAAGTTAATGCTATTCAACAATAGGGAATGGACAGGAACGGGGCTATAGAATTCATCCCTAAAATTTTGTAACACTCTAAAGGCTGACTCAGAGATTTCGAAATATATATATATTTTTGTGTAGTAATTAAAAATAGTCATCTAGAACTAAAGTCACCTAAAATTCTTAATTCCAAAGTTAGAGACGAATCGGATTTTCCGTTTTCATGCAGTAAACATTTAGTATAACCGTACCATAGGATACTGTGTATAACAAAAATTCCGGATCCGGAATTTTATAACAAAGTTGTGATTTTTTGAAAAGAAGGACCTCGATTTGAGCTTAGTTATTTCACACAGTGATTAGTATATGGACTAGCATTATGTATATGCAAAAAACACAATTTGTTTGAAAATTAAGTGCGCCCTCATCGGGAAATCTCTGAGTTGGCCTTTAAATAAGACCTGATTCTTAACTGAGTCTGAGTTTGATTTTGAAGTGTCCATTTAGCATAGTTTGTGAGTTTAAAACCTTGTCCATGACCTTGTGGTCTGGTACTCCCTTGGTATCTACACATTGGGCATACCTTTGATGTATTGTGTGATGTAACAAATGGATCAGTTGTATTAAAGGTGCAACGAGAGATTTCATAAATCAGGTGCCCCTAAATATTTGAAAGTACTGATTTTTGCCCTCATGTAAAGCTTTCCATCAAAGATATCCCCATCTGAAAGAATTAAGCTGAGAAGTGTTCAAAAATTGGGAAATTTCTAATTTTGTATAGGAGCAAATACAAAATTCTGCCTATGCTTTATATTGAAATCTAAGCAAATCAAAATCACCTTTTTTTCTCTTTTAAGACATTTTTGTAGCCAAAGACAAGGTAAGACAAGGTCTAATCTATATGAAATTACTATTATGACACAATATTTGGGTGCCACAAAATCTCTTGTTGCACCTTTAAGCATACCAGCATCATAGCGTACTGTTGCCCATTCTGCTGATACCTATTATGTTGATTTTGAAGATAGGGGAAATTGTTCTTTGAAATTTGTGGCACAATATATGTGCTGCTGATAAAATTTAGTGTTGCTATAATAAGATTCTGTTCTTGAGGATTAACAACATATTAGAGCCTCTTGTTATTAGGTTTTTTTTCATTTAAAATCTATAGCAAATAAATTTTCAGAAAAAAAAGCATAATATGAAATCATTTGCCTTGAACCATAAGGCCACCAAAAAAACCTCCCTATTCTTAGACCTTTCAAGTAGGGTAGATCAGTTATTCAAAATCAATCCATTTTGCCCCCAAGAAAAAGCTGATATCCCATGTGTACAGCAATTTTTTTTTTAATCTTAAAACTTCCAAATCAGGGGCAATCAGACACATAGAACTTACATAGGGCTCACTTGTACAAAAGTGCATTCAGGAATGTTTTGATGACATGGGTCATAATTGCAGCTCAACTTTAGCAGAGACCCTCTCTTCAGATCCAAATTTAGTTAAGCCATGGTTCAAATTTCAAGAATTTTTACCACTTAAAAAAGAACACTGCGATTTTGATACAGATATGGATCAAAAATCTAAAATTTTACCCTCAAAATGTTCATATTTGTCTTTCAGGTTCTTTATAGGTATGGGTCAAAATTCAGGTTTGCAGTGGTACCTCTGTACCAAAACCGACGATTAGAACCCCCCCCTCCCTGTGACTAGGCTTGATCACACGGTCATCCTGTATCGATTTTAATAGGCCAAATGCTGACTAATTAGCATTATACTTGAAAGTTATTGAAATACATGTGAGACACATGTACAAATTACCAGAAATTTGTCATAATCTTGAAAAAAAAATGGAATAAAACTATATGATGAGATGGCTCTAATATGATGTAAGCCCTCAGTGACAGAATGGTGTACGATTTTGCAATATACACTGTTCACTTTTGATGGACGTGATATTTTCCAAGAAATAACAAAGAAATCATGTTAAGTGATTTTGAACATGCATTGAATGCATTGATGCAGGATTGTAAGTGATCCTGTCTTATAAAAAAATTGTTTTCAAATGATGGATAAAATTTGTGTGTATAATGGTATTGTAAACATGAAATGTATTTTGTGAAAATTGTTGATTTTATTTGGGTAGTTAATATATTTAAACTACCCATCATGGAGTTAAATGTTTGTAAAAAAATATTTTTATTGTAAGATATTATAAATAAATAAACAGGCAAATGCACCCAAATTAATACACCGTGCATACAATGCAAGAAGTCCAACTCTCTTTTCTCTCTCTTTCTCACACTCTCTCCCTGTCTCTCTTTCTCTCAACCCCCCTCTCTCTCTCTCTCTCTCTCTCCTTCCTTCCCTCTTTCTCCCCCTCCCCCCTTTCTCCTTCCATCTTGCTCTCTCTCTCTCTCTCAGCCAGCACACATGCACACTTACATACTATAATACACACACTATATGGATTTCAAATGGAATAGCTTATTTGGATGACCTCTGAGCCAGGCAGGCAGCGGTGACGTTATTGGACTTGAATGAATTCAAGGGTATGGTATGATAAAAGGTACACTACCCCCTGCAAAGACGTGGATGTAAGTTTTAACTCCCTGAAATTCAAAATCTTATTCAAAATCTGTATACTACCTTCAAGAATTACCATAATTTTTGCTTCAGTAAAACTACAGTCCTTGTAAGTTGTGAAACCTAATACTTCAATGCCATTACAGCACACTGCAGGCACATGCATGTGTACATACACTTACAATATACATTTATATTTATACATACTACATTATTTATTGAAAATGTTAATAAACAGAATTCTGTGCCTAATCCTTACTATGAATATTGTTAAAACACATTACAAATTTAATAATAGTTCAGAAATGCCCACTTAGTTCATTTATTACTGGTGTATGTGTACTTAGTTTCTAAAGTTGTTTATTCTCTGTAATAGTTATCAACACTGGAGACAATAGACCGTATTCAATAGCCAGCCATGTTGGTGGACAAGATAGACGCATTCCATTACTACAATACATTCACCTGTCAATGATCCCTGTGCAATCGCTAAACATGTATCGATTGACAGCTTAATGTATTGTAGTCCTGGAATGTATGCATCTTGTCCACCAACTTGTCTGGTGGCTGACGTCATATTGAATACGGTCTATAATGCCTGTAATGGACTACCTCGACACACGGTGACTAGAAATTAACTAATATATTCAAACATACAACCTTAATATATTAAATTAGTATTTCATGTTCATTAATGTTATGATTTTACGAGTGGGAAAATACCAAGGGAAATACACCATTTCAAAGCTTAATTCTGTAAAGAACCAACTTGCTTATTGTATTTTGAGATATCTCAGATTGCATAATCTCAGATTGCATGTCATAAATATGCATGATGCATAAAAATTGTTTCTCATTTACATTGTGGGACAGTAGTAAGTGATCCAAGTCAGGCCTGTATAAGTGTATTACATGTATTTGGTGAGCCACAATGTGTATCATTAAAATATGTTCTTCCATATTTTCTTGCCAAAAACGACATTGCACAGGTACAGGTATTGACCAAGGGTACAAAATCTGGATTATCAAAAATTCAAAGGTTCCTATACTTTCTATAACTCAAGGTTGGGCTATAAAAGTAATTAAATTACAATTTAAAAAAATACTATGGGTGAAAAACAAGAATGTACATGTCCATTATTGTAATTTGACAAAATAACAATAATGGATGTGATCAATTGATAATAAAATAATGGTAAAAAGATGCGTTTTTTGCAAATCTTTATTTCAACCAACATGAGTTTTGTTTCTGTGCATGTAGGGAGCAGATATTACCAACTTAAGGTAAAATGACTAAGATATGCAAAGCATATAGGGTTTAACTTCAGAATTGAATAACTTTATGGGTGAGCCTGGAGGGCAACAAGGTTCCTAATGCATGCACAAGAATGCATGATGGCCATTCCGAAGGGGGTGCTGAAGTGAGGTAGGTTTTGATGAGATGCGATCTGGAAAAACATTCCAGATGCGGGCAGATGAGCAATGAAATATTGCTGGTGGTTAACTAGGTTGGAACAAGCCGGTTTGGGTATTCTATGTAGTATGGCTGTCTGTCTCTTTTTTTTCTCTCGCTCTCCTTCCATACACATGCACTCAAATACATACACACACTCTTACTCTTTCTCGTTCTCTCTTTTGGTAAATGTTTTATTATCAGTCTGATGGATTTTCATGAAACTTGGTGAAAAAAATGGGGCAGGGTGAAGTAGGTGTGTTCAGGAATTTGAGATCAAAGGTTATCAAGGGGTTATTGCAAACAAAAAAAATCTTTCTCAAAAAGATAGGTATTCGCTGAGGTTGCATAGAATGATCCTTGAGCAGTGTGTCATATGGGGAAGACGGGTCAAAGGTCATCTGGCAGTTTTCTGAAGAAATTGTTGAAAACAATCAAAATGCTTCCTCAAAAGTGAATAGGTATTTCCCTTCTTGCTTGTAATGCAATTGCAGTTGCTTGCAATGATTATTTTTGTGACCTTTAGCATTTGAAGAGTTTGACCCTGATAGTACCCACCATATTTGCTCAGATGATGACTGAGATGTCAGTAACATGGGGCATTCAGAGGTGAGAGGTCAGAAGTCATTAAAAAAAAAAAAAAAAAAAAAGGCGGCGAATATGAAGTTGATCCCAATTAAGACTCTGTATAAGGGGTGTTACATGGGTTGTTTTCCGATAATCTGCGAAGACGTACCGTGCCGCACTTCTGTATCTGCTCAATCCGGTTAATTTCTGATTTAGTATTAGGATTCCATATTTCACTGGCATACTCTAATTGGGGGCGGACAAGTGTTGTGTATGCTTGAGCTTTAACTTCTTGTGAACAGGGGGACAGAGTTCTGCGCAGCAATCCAAGAGTACGACTGGCTTTATGCGTGATTTTAGTACACTGGTCATTCCACCTTAAATCATGGGATATGGTAACGCCTAGGTAGTCATGTTTTTGCACCCTGTTAAGATCTTCACCCAGGAGTGTATACTGGTGTAATTTTGGACTACAATAAAAAAATGCAAAAAAAAAAAACAATCAAAATGCTTCCTCAAAAGTGAATAGGTATTTCCCTTCTTGCTTGTAATGCAATTGCAGTTGCTTGCAATGATTATTTTTGTGACCTTTAGCATTTGAAGAGTTTGACCCTGATAGTACCCACCATATTTGCTCAGATGATGACTGAGATGTCAGTAACATGGGGCATTCAGAGGTGAGAGGTCAGAAGTCATTGAGATGTCTTCTCACAGAAATGGATGGTATTTACTGAACTTAAGCCTTTCGGACCGATAGAACGCCTGAGCGTTTCTTGCAAATAAATAAATACTTGAAAATACATTCAGATACTATTTCGGTATCTCAAATGTGGAACAATCCATAAGATGAAGTTTGGTATAATTTTCACGTTTATAATGTGCTTTACAACTTCGGGCAAGGCGTTTTGCCATGGAGAATCCATGTGAATTGCTATGCTGAGAGATCTAGACATGTCTTTAGGTGACAGTTCAAAAATGAAATCCTAAAATTAATTCGGGTCGAAAGGGTTAAATCATGACATTGATCCTTAACCCTCATCTACTGGAGGGGGTTGGTTACCACCCTTTTTATTTTAAATTTTTTTTTTGCGCTTACTAAAACCCCCTTTTCTGGTGCCAAATAATTTAATGTAATTATCAATTGACATTTTATGCTCCTTTTCATGCAAAAGCAAACACCCACTGGGGTATATGTAAGTTACAGGGTGATCCCAAAGTGAAGGATGAGGTGGCTGTCACCCCCTTTCGGGAGAGAATTACCAGCACAATTAGTACAACGCAGGAATATCACAGACACTTGATTTTGGTACCAATATAGTTACGGTCCTCCACTTTTAATACAAAATGAGTACCAACATGCCTAGCATTACATCAGAATGATATAAAGTTTGCATGTCAGCAAAACTGTCAATTTTCATAGAATAGGAAAAAAATCAATTTTTCACCAAATAAGTTAGAAATATTCAATTTTCATTCATTTTTTGGCTTTAAAGGGGCATTTCATGATCCACAACCTCGTCCCCTGACTTACCTAAAAAGTTGAGATTTTTATATCATCTGAACTGTTAGCCTAAGTGATCCATGTGTACTTAATCTTATGAGCAAATTCGGTCGTATCTGTAAGAAATTCGCAATTTTGTATTTTCTGTCCGTAAACGGACAAATTACAGCACAGAGGCCTGGGACTGTGTAAAACAAGCAATTGCTCATAACACAAAACCACAAGTTCGGAATCCACTAAAATTTGTGAATACGTTTCTTTTCCTCAAGGAATCTAGTGAATCATAATAAAACAAAGGCTGCTGGAACTCAAACAAAATGCATCTTTTGAATAACATATGGGCAATGACTAGTTTAATATACCAAGCGGCATTTCAGTGGGGCATGTTTTTTGAGCCACGGAATGGGCAATATCATTATTCAACAGCCTATATCCAGTATTACTTATACGACAGTAGTGGATACGCAATAGAAATCACTCAGCTATCTATGGTACTTAACATCTTGATAGGAATAGGATGTTCAATAGGAAAATCGAAGAGGGTGGTAACCATCCCCCCCATTTGGGTGTGGACAAAAAATCGTCTCAGGTGGAGCTTCTGGTTAAATTAAGGTAGGTCTGAGCAGGTCATTTGAACTTTCAGGGATGAGGTCAAAGGTTCTCTAAATATCATGCGGTCACTGTGTTAGCAAAGCAAGGTATGGTGCGAGCCTCAGCACCATTGGTGATCTAGTTATTGTTTAATATAAAGAGTTCAAAAGGTATAATATAGCTTAATATGACTACAAAACATTATTATTTACAAGTGGCGATACTCAAGAATGTTGAATTCTGTCTGCCATTTGCTTTAAAATGTCCATGATTTTATTTGTCTGATCATGCCACAAGTTTCCATGTCTGCTCCGGTGACCTTAGGTGATTATGTGTTGTGTGTCCAGCTTTGTATTGAGGTTATACAGACTGGCACCAATCCAACAGAGATCAAGGAGAATTGGAGTATAGGAACATGCTAATACCTTAAAGGATATCTCAACTGGTTTTATTCTACCATACACCATAAGCAGGGGAATACAAGCAACTCTGAGTGAGTATATGTTACACAATGTTATATTCCATTCTGTATATGCAGTGTAACCAAGAAAAGGCTGAACTTAAGAGTAATGAAATATTCTTCGTAGTAAATTGTCAACTGGAAGGGGTGGGGGAACTGGAGAGGATGCCACTCAACTGCTATTATTACACCTCATGAATGTTCATGAACATAATCATGCTATTTCATTGGCTGAGGGTCCAGGGGGCAAAGTTCAAGAAAAATATGCATTTTCAGGTAAATTGGACATTATTTTGGCCCAGTCTGGTGCAATCCGAAGCCTATATTACGCACTCCCTCCTGGATATACCCAGTATATACAGGCAGTCCGAGTGGTTGAAGGCACAGCAGTATTTTAAGAGTACATATATGTGAGGCTCTTAGACTTCTCTTTTGAGTCTCCATTTAAAAAATGTTTGAAATACTACCCTGTCACCAAAAGACCCATAAATCAAGGGGACAAATCTTTTTTTTTCAGCAAATAAAAACCCAGATTTTCCAAAACTAATTTGGACAAGTGTACACTCAAAGACCCTTTTTATTTAAATGGTGAATATGTGGCCCATTTTCGCTGTCCTCACCCATAGATCTTGATTTTAATGTGCACTATCACTGAAGGGGCCATAGGTCTGGGGACATAGACGTATACCTGAACCTGTTTTAAAGGTGAGTGCCCCCACCCCAGAAAGACAGTTAAAGGTGCATTTTGTGATCCTAGCAGCATAATTTTTGTTTAGGGCACTGTCGGTGATTTGCTGTCTGGGGTTTTGATAGGGCAGAAAGCTGTAGATCAGTATTTTTTTTAATTTCATTTTGAATCAGAAAATAAAAAAAATTATTAAAAAATCAGATTTTTGCATGTCTATAACAAGTGCTAAGACTGAAAGTAACCTAATGACAAAATTGGACATTTTAGTCATTACTCTCCGTACGGACACTTACTGTAACACATAGAATGGAGATTCATATCTTTCAACACTGCTGTTTCTTCTAGCTTCCTTTTCAGTCAATTTTTCAGTTGCAAAAAAAAACCTTTTGAGAATTCTACAGACTTATCCTTCTCTTTAAGCTATCCCTGCAAATATCTAATATTTTACCCTTTCAGGTGAATCACTGGTAGTGTCTTTAATGGATCACAAGATATCCTTAAGGAATGGTTATTCCCAAAATTTCAGTTGATTCTGATGTGTTTTGGTGTTATGAGCAAATATTCATATCGCTGTATCCCAAAGCCCACAGTGTTGTAATTTCTGTCCCTTAACAGACAAAATAACAAAATTAAGAATTTCTCCCGGAGTAGATTGAATGTGCATGTAAGATAAGCACACATACTATACCCAGGCCATGCTATAAAAATCTAAACTTTTTTAGGTAAGTCGGGGAGACAAGGCTGTAGATCATGACAGGGGTGGCGACGACAGGGTAAAATCATAGGAGGGATGAAACATCATGGGGGGGCAAACAGTACAAAATGAACTTGTTTTGTTTAAAAAACCCTAATTTTTGTGCAATTTATTGCGTAAAACCCGTGTTTCCTTATTTTGAAACTCGCAGGGTGGTGGGCACCCCCTGGCGCCGCCCCTGGATCATGAAATACTCCTTAATCAGTGTTTGCATGTTACACTGAACCCTAGAATTGTATATGTAACAAAGTCAACTGAGAAATATGGATAAAACAAAATTACAGGCTTATCATGTGTTTGTAATGAAATCATGTCAACTTTGTTATCTGTTTATTGGACGGATTGCTTAGCAAAATCCGGCTTATGAAATAGCCATGTCTGGATGTATGTAAGGATGTACGTATGTGTGCAAGTGTGTGTGTCTGGACATAAAAAAGTAAACATTTTGCCATAACTTTTTTTCCAGATGAGGCAGAGTACCCCCAATTCGATATATTGTAAGGGGGCACAAGCCCCTACTAACCATGTATCCATTCCCCCCCCCAGGGTCCTCCCCGGGTCTGATAGCTGGGGTTGGGGAAATGTATCAAAAAAAGGGTCAACAATTCCACAAAAAAGTAAACAATTTTTCTGCCATAACTTTTTTATTTTCAGATGAGCTAGAGTACCAAACTTAGATATATTGTAGGAGGCCAAGCCCCTACAACCATGTAATCCCTTCCCCCAGGGTCATCCCCTGGTTCTGACAGTGGGGTGGGGTAAAATGTCAAAAAAGTCAACATTTCACAAAAGTAAACATTTTGCCATAACTTTTTTTCCAGATGAGCTAGAGTAGTCAAACTTAGGTATATTGTAGGAGGGGACAAGCCCCTACTAACCAATTGTAATTCATTCCCCCAGGGAACTCCCCTGGGTCTGACAGGGGGTGGGGACATGTAAAAAAAGTCACCATTTCACAAAAAATTAAGGTAAACATTTTTTCCAGATGAACCAAACTTAAGTATATTGTAGGAGGGGACAAGCCCTAAATCTTTTTTTCTAGATGAGTTAGAGTAGCCAAACTCAATATAATTTTAGTCTATCGACTGAAAGTGTTTAGACCTATGCCTTTGATAAGCTCCTAGGTGACTGCCTAACTGCCCAATATGGAGTTTTGTTGAGGTTTGGGTCCAACAGTCCACTTAGCTTCAAGTGCCTTCCATGCAGGCAGACTGGCTTATGGACTTTTTTGGTCTCCACCTTCTTGCGTCAAGTGTAGACTATACATACACAATGTACACCCATATTATTCAATGCCCCAGAGCTGCACATACCCTAGGGAGAAAAAGCAATCCGTCCATACTGCCATTGGCGGTTTACAGATTTTTTTAATAATGTAATCAGTAGTCAAGGGGAGTTAGCAAGCAAAATTTGAATTTGCCAGGGATGAAAATTGATAGATTTTTTAAATATTATGGTGAAAAAACATGTTGTGGACCTCCTGGACCCTTCCCATGCACCCATTAATGATTTTTTTTAACTATACCACATGGATGGGTCTATGTTTGTCCCGGCCATTTGTATTGGCTGCACCTGTTGGATAAGTCTGTTTGAAAAACATGGTTTATAATCTTAGTGTAGTATAGGCATAAATCATGGGGGATGCCCCAATATTTTGTCGCACCCCTAAATTCAAACAAAAGGGGCAGAATGTCAACTTTTTGCTGATTTTTTTTTATGAAAAGGCCCAAAAATTTGAGGAAATTTTGGCAGAAGTCCACCTTTTGGGATGAAATGTTCAAAAAAAAGTCTTAAAAGGGACCATTTTAGGGGTTAGATCACATTGTTCAAAAAAGGTTCCACTTTTTCCAAAAAAAGTCCAATTTTTCGGAAAATCCACATTTTCAAAGTCCCGCAAAAAAATGGCAAATGGTCGCCCCAGGGCGGAGTGCCCATGTCATTGGCGTTTGAGCCAGACTCTCCCGTTAGGTTTCTGTGTGCGTGTGTGTGTAGGGGGGGTTCACCATCCTCATTGCACAGTTGAGTCTGTTTGCTTCCCAGGCGTATGCCGGTACCCTTTTACATCCTGGGTGGGAGAGGTAAAGTGCCTTGCCCAAGTGCACACACATTGGTATAGCGGGGCTCGACCCACAAACCTTATGCTTATGAGGCGAGCGCTGATCCACTGCACCACACCCCCCCACTGCCCCGCACCCACCAAAAAAAAATTCTGTTCAACCAAAAAAAATAAATGCTGCATACAGCCCTGATTTTCCCAGTACCATTCTTTGTTTAAGAGTGAAATTCAAATTCATCAGACTATGTTGGTCCAATGTCCCATATGCAAAAAGTGCCATTATCACCTTTAAAGCCATACTATTTACTCAGGGAATAATTCCACTCCCCAGTTTGCCTAACTATCTTCTTGTGTATGTTTAAATCACCAGATGATGAAACATTGATCTAGATTATGGATTACCATATTTGACTACGGTCTACCATGACCCCCCCTGCACCCCCCCCCCCCCCGCGGGATTTTGGAGGAAACCATTTTGTGAAGCTTAACCATAAGCAACTGAATCAGGTTGTCTGCAAAAATCCACCCTGGGTTCAAACGGTAGGGCGCTTTTTCAAAAGGGCTGCCAAAATGCAACCCAACCCCCCTTCCGGAGAGAAGTACCATTACATGCAACAAAACACAGAAAAATCACAGGCACTTGATTTTGGTACCAACAGATGGATATGGTCCTCCTTTTCATTGTACCAAAATGAGTACCAACATTGCATAGATTACGTCACAAGGAAGTCATAAAGTTCGGCCCAATGAGCAAAATTTGTCAATTTCCATAGGAACACACATAGGGGAAAATCAATTTTTCGCCAAAAAAGTTAGGAATATCCATTTCAGCGGTTTTGGCTCTACTTGAGGGAAAAATGACTAGTTTTATAAAACAGAGCACTTTTAGTGCTATAATATGTTTTTTCTGCAAGTGTTGAAAATATAATATTAAAATATCAATTTTCCACCCTATATACAGTACTGATTGTCAGACTTTCCTCAACATATGACGTCATAGTGACGTCATAAATGGGGATGTTGGCACTTAGTTTGATACCAATGAAAGAAGAAAACTCTGAAGCTATCCTGTGGTACCAAATTACAGGAATCGGATGTTCAGTAACGAAAATCACGGGGGGGGGGGGTCCGGAGTTTGTTACAAAAATGCTCAGGTCGACGAGGCTAAGTCAAAAGTGGACAAGTATATCGATGCCTTCCTAAGCCTTGGAAGATCCACTGATGTGCCAGAGTACTCGTATGAGAGATTTGTTGAGGTGCACATCCAGAAATCCAATTATCAAAGCCCTGATTTGGTACCAGGCAGATTGTGGCAGAGCCAGAAATTCCTCCACAGATGTCATGGTTGGAGTTAAAGATGGGCACTAGATTCAAGGTGGCAATCAGAGAGAGGTGATGCCACAGGTGTCGGACATAATAGTAGAGGAAGAATAATCTGAAACAAAGAGGACAATTAAGATATGACTCAGAAGAGAAGGAGGAAAGAGAAGTCAATTTCGAATCAAAGGAGCTGCATTAAGCTGTATACAAGGAAACGCATTGCTGAAAAGATCGGCCAATTGAACAAATACCAATGATTATTAAATGGAAAGTCTTATATCGTATCAAACACAGTGGTTCTCAAATGTGTATAGCCAGAGGTGGGTACAACTGTCTGGCTGCTGCACTGAATTTGCAAGGTCCTTGTATGTGCATGTTGCAACTAACATTGGCAGACCAAGAGATGCTCCAGTGTTATGATCTGCTTCAGGTAGACTAACTTCTGCAAGGAAACCTTTGATCGGCGATTCTTGATCTCAATCAGCTGATACACCGCCACTCAGGCCACGAGAAGCCAGCTCAGGCGGAAGACATCCTGGCTCAATACCAGTAGATACCACTTGGTTGACAGCAAGGTCTTTCCACAAGCCACTCCCCCAAACTCCTTAGGAGCTATTTCAAGGACCAGAACTTGGCCTAAGAAACTTACATCTTCCTAAGGCGGTCAGCAGCCGGGCCTCTGTCTAAACACAGGTGCTCCATACAGATACTTGGCAGCTATGATCATGCCTGGAGGGGGGGGGTGGGGGGACTACGCTTCTGCATGTATAAGTGTCCAATGGAGCGGCCGAAGACACCCCGCGACAAGACGGCAGGAGCAATCCAAACGACGGGTCAAGCTGCTGGGCTGACCCGTCCCATACAGGGCAAGCATACTCCCAAATGAGAGCACAGGGCAAGCGCCGTCGATCTAAGGGCATGGCGGCATACAGGCGTAATGGGGAAACAAGCCCCGTGTGGGGGTTCAGGGGCAGAGCCCCGGAAGCTCTTGCGTTTAACATGTTCGAGTGCGTTCAGAGAGGGGTTATGTCCTTATCTGAACAGAATATGAACCTATGCGAAACGTGCAGGGGGGGTCCAGGAGCGGAGCCCCCAGAAGATCTCGGTTTTAGCAGTCAGCCCATCCAGAGAGCGCTCGGTTATGCTCACAATCATGAAGCAGATGAAGTATACTGCCCCTGGCGAGGTCCAGGGTCGGGCATGTGCCCCCCCATTGCCCCTCCCTAGTCGCCACTGCTTCCGATGTGGGTCTTATAAGTGAGTGCAGTCCAAGTGAACTCCTAAGTAAACATGACTCACACGGTGCTCCAGTGACGCCTGGTACGGCCGCGCAGACGGGAACGCATACACCTGTCCCGGAGTGGACATGCGCGCTGATGGTTATAAAGGCCCTTTGAGTATCCCTTGGACATCTGCATCCTGTGCGCCAATTCAAAGATGTCTTCCAGACCAAAAACGACAGGGCTCCGCACCTAAGGCCGGTCGCTGGCACAGATGCCGAACCGGAGAGGCATGAGCACGCCCCCGGGGCATTCCATCTTTGAGCCCACATAGACCACAACCAAGCACTGTGTGTGAAGTACGTTAGTAATTCGGAACAACAACTTATGTGGACGAGTTTGGTTGCGTCTCTACGCGTACAAGAAGGAAAGAATGGGAAGAGAGAGCTTTCGCGCTACTCTCCCCGCCCCCCTCCTAAACACCATAACCTATCCCCTTTTTACTGTTTCACAACTTCTCTCGCAAAATTCCTTTCTTACGGTCCGGTTCCTTTATCTGTTCTTCTTTCTGGGTTGACCCTGCCTCTGTTTCCCCCAAGCAGGCATAGTAAGAAGATTGTTGCCTACTTAGAACCATCCGTCAACACATCAAGACACAAGAAACATGGTTTGCGGATTCAAGGTGATCAGTGATAAGGAGGCTTGTGGTTGTGGTTAGTGTATAGGAAGTCATAGACCCATTTTACCTAAAGCGCCCTCTATATATACACTTAAAAAGGCGAAAACTACTTCATTTTTAAGTGTTTCTTTACCTCAACTAATCCACAGGTGCATGACAACGTCTAAATTAGGTGACACCGGCATTTGCCTTTAAAGAAAGAAGGCATTAAGTGTGTAAATACACCCGGTGTTCATTGTTTGGTGGACATTTTGACATATGACGCCCTCTGAGGCAGGTAAGCATGCCAAAAGGGGTCAACAACTTCCTGGTGTGTTTTGGTGCGACTAAGAGTCACATAGTGCATGAATGTGGATCAAAAATCAAGATAATGTCAAAAAGGGCATAAGTGAATATTGGCCGCCATTTTGAAAAAAAAGCGCCCTCACTCTTTAACCCCGGATGGGGATTTTTGCAGACAACATGAATTTTGAAGCATATGTATAAGGTTTCAAAAATAGTGGTTCTCCAACAATCCCCGGGGGGGTGCGGGTTTCGGTTATGGGCTCATGGACCTAATAGAGCAATAGCCTGTGTTTGTCTAATATATAGAAACCCTCCCATATTAAAAGACCATGGTCCGGTTGCTAATTGGCCTAATCCCCAGAACCCCAGATTAACGGAAGTAGTCAAATTTTGGTATCAGAAGAAAGCTACTATTTGTCTCATTCACCCTTGGAGTCTAAGGGCTCACCCATAACCAGGGGCGGGGAAAGGTTTGTTTTCAAAGGAACTTGTCACAAAAATTTAAGGGGAGGGGAAAGTTGGCAAAAGTGCGCTTTTAAAAAAAATTTTAACCAATTTTTCAACAAAAAGCTAACCACCCTAAATTTAGGCTCGCTACACCCACAAATCTTTTTTTTTTTGCCTTTTTAGCTCTTTTTAGGCATTTTTGGGACTTTTTTTTGTAAACTTTGGGGGGAATCCGCCCCTCTGGTTAAGGCTGTAGGGCGAAAGGAGGTTGGTATGAGGGAAAATGTATTCCATTTTGGTCGACTAATATTAAGTTTACAGAGTACTCTATGGGGGTCCAATCATACAAAATCCGGTTTCTTGCACTCGCATCAAAATGGATCAGTTTCAGTTTAGTTTCCCCATTACACAAAATGAATACATGGGATTGCGCCATGGAGGGCTGCCAAAAATGAGCTAGCCTAACAAGTTGGCACCCAAAATAACATTGATATGTAAGTAAGTTAGCAAGATGATTATGCAAGGTACAGTGCAGACATATGCACACGCAACATTTCAAAAATGGATTGAAATATCCGTGCGAAACTGTACAGATTTGGGTAAAGGCCATTCTTTCAAGATGAAAAATACTTGGGCCATTCCCCTTTAAGCAGGTTTGTTGTAATTAGACATTGTCCTTTAAAACAACAAAATAAATTAGCTAAAAATATGTATAGATTTGCACTGGTTGTGTGTTTATTTGTTTGAACTATGCAAGAACTTTATGACGTTACTTCCGTTTATATTCAATGTAATCGCAAGTATATTTGATATAGCAGGTACAACAAAATATATTTTAATGGGTGTTTAATCAACAGCCTCGTCCTCTGATTTTTATCATGATATCATCTTCACCTTCGGCTCTTTTGTGCTTAGTCATACATGCAGAATTGATTGCTATGCACAAGATTCAGTTTTATTTATATCCGTAAATGGACAGAAACTCCAACACAGTGGCATTATTGGGAGGAGAAACAACATGCTCAGAATACAAAAAAAGGCACCCCAGAAATTGACTTTAGTTTGTGAAAAAGATTTCGCAGGAAATCTATTGAGCCATAAGACAAAATAAAATGGGCTCAATCACAAAATGTAATATTTAATAGTGCTATTGATGATCAAATGAATAAATATGGACTTTGTAGCCCTTGTGACTTGCCTATTGATAAGGTATAGGCCGCCAGGTAGCAGAATATTTTAACTATTAATTTTTCACAGTTTTAAATAAGTAAATACTTGAGTTATTTATTTCAACTTGCACTGGTCAATCAGCTGAACTTTACCAATATGGTCAAAATATTTTTGGGGGCTTTAAAATTTAAATCTGTTGCTTGCAAAAGCATAGTAGCCACACAAAAATTACCTGTTATAAAGTATTGTTTGAATTGCTTATATGAGTAAGGTAAAATCCCCACTGCAAAAACCTATGTGTTGATATATGATAGTGCTGAAAAGCAAAAGGTATTTAGAGTTTATTGAGTATACCCATATTTTCCAAATACACATTATCATGTTTGAGTATGTGCACAGTGTGGTAGAACCAGCAGGGAATGGGCAAGCCCCCATTTAAAACCAAAACCCATGCCCCCACCCAATAAAAGCTATCCACCCTCAAAACCAATCTTGTCTCCAGTGGCGGCGCCAGACCTTTTCTGGGGGGGGCAAACTGGGGGCAAAAAGTGAATTTTGGGGGCAAAAGTGAAATTCTGGGCGGCAAAGGATCTAATATTTGGAGATTTTTTAACCAATTTTGGACCAAAATTGATTGATTTTCCGCCAAATTTTCTTTTGACCGGGGGGGTGGGGGGACTTATTAATTTGAATATTTAATTAAAAAATTTGGGGGGGGGCAAAAGCCCCCTACACCCCTGTGGTGCCGCCAATGATTGCATCCTCATCCCCCAAATAAGATCAGAAAAGTCATTAGTTGAAAGTATTAACAGTATAGATGCTGTGACCTATGACGTCAATTGTTGACATCAGGACGCCCTCTGGTGTTTCTGGCAGGCAAAATATGACAGTAGTTTCTGTGACAGACCACATAAATCTGGTTATAATTTACTTGCAGAATCTTTCCCTGACTAAATGGTCACAAAAATGCAGTCAGTAGCATTGCTTATTTGCTGATAGGAAAGTAGTTTTTTAATTTGAAACAAAAGTTACAGCAAAAAACAGATTTCCCCATGCAAATATAGGTGCTTTTGCCTGCCAGTTTCTTCTCTTACACCAACAGGGGGTGCCATAAACATAAACAAATGGTCACATCATCTATATCATGTTCACCTTTGTTTGCAAAATGGGTTTAAGAAAATATGATGCTCCCAAATGGTCTGAAACCCCAATGAAACTGTCTGGTTTGCTACTGGCTACATGTACCAGGGGTACATATACTTTGATCTGTCGGATGTTTACATTCAAGTGTATCCATGTAACCAATGCATTTAAAGTTGGGGCTGGGGCGACTAAGGTTGTAGTACGGGGTTGGGGGAATTTGGTAAGGGTTATGGAGATACGTCTTAGAGTGTCGGTTAGGGTTACGTATTTGTATAAAAATGATTTGATGACTTCTAATTACATTCGAAAAGTATGTTAGGAAAAGGGTCACCCAAGCTAAGGCCCATGAAAGTCGTTTATGAGTTTATCGTTTACCACCCTCCCGCATCTGCTGTTTTTGGACCTAAAAATAAAGATTGCCATACTCATTATTTTTGCAAGTCGGCAATTTTTGTCCAGTTTAGCAATTGGAAACATATATTTTTGGTTTTTGTAAAACATTTTTTTGATAACTTTGAGCAAAACCAGGCTTTTTCTTTTCTTTTCTGCACCCTACTTCGTAAACGAGTCTTCAGCGCATTAATTTTCACTTTGCCACATTTAGGGTCAATAAATTAGATCTGATGAAATAATGAAAAATGAAAAAGTCACCTCATCACCCAAGAAAAAATAAGATCAACTTAGAATAAACGTTTGTGGGCCTAATATGCCTGTCATCCTAATTTAAAGTAGCAGTGTTACAAGGCTGATTTTGTTGGGGTTCAAACTATAAAGTCAAGAGTCCGGTTGTCCCACTTTCACACAGGTATGGGCATTACACAGAGATAAAATAGATGACACACTGATCCTGGAGCAAAGTTGATAGAGTTCAATTGTAAACCCACAACGGATGTAGTAGTAGCTGGATGATGAACCATGGTGCGTAACATCCTGGGGGATCCTAATACAGCATTTGGTAAATAAGATTCAATTGCTTGTTGGTTGCCAACAGGAACTGGAAAAAAATTATAGGGTATGGTACATGGCCTAATGTGGAAATGAGGCTTTTATAATCCATGTGCAGATTTACTATCACGTCCTGAAGTAGAGCTGTTTGTGCACATGAGAGATTAATTTTTGCAATCATCTATGAAGTAATTTTTAGATTTGCACATGAATTACAATCATTTCTGCGGTTACCGTCATATTTTTTTTATCATAAATATTTTTTCTGATTGCTCTACTATTGCCTTTTTTCTCTACAACAATGGCTAAATGAACAAAGAATTTACTGTGTGTGATAGTGTGGCATTCTTGTGAAATTTTGGTTTGCCAGTGTGTATTTACAATTTGATGGTGCAAAGATCAAGTTTTCATTTTAGAGAACGGTTGGTCAACAGAGGTGACATAGTTTTACACTACGTACAAGTACTTTGGTACTTTTATTTCAAGAAAGTTAAATTTGTTTTCTTGTTCTTGTTTCCTTCAATTGGATTATATAGCTATTATGGCTCAAGAGGAGGATTGCATTTGATAAACTTACAATTTGATGTACCAGGTGGTGTACCCACTTCTTTGTCTCTGATGATCTGCGTGCAGATCGGCACATAGAGATTACTATGGTCATATGTGAGTGTGTGTCAGTTGTGTGTGTGTATGATAAAATTTAACACTCAACAAACTGCCGTTTGGCTTGCCACTCTTTGCACACTTAAGGGGACGCGTAATATTTATAGTCGTGTGTAAAATTGAGGATTTCAACTTTGTGTGTTGAAAATTTAAATGTTTCCCCCCTTTGCTTCATGTTTGAAAAATTTGAATCCTCTCTGATCTGTACAAACATTTTTTCTTTCTCCATTTAAAAGTTCATTGCCCACCCCCCCCCCCCCATTACAATTTCCCTCTTCACTACCCTCTCTTGCCTACCAAATTGTTTTATATTTCGCCCTCAACTCCTTCCTCCCCCCTGCCGAAATAATGACCCCTTATCCCGACATGACTGACTGACCCACTTCCATATTTGGGCATGGCAAGTAATAGAACATTTTTTAGCTCTATTATTTGATTCAAATTGTCATATTCCCTCATATGAGAGCTAATTTGCATATTTTTCCAAATTGATTCAGCTGAATCTAATTAAATATAATCTTTGTATCGGGAATCAAAATGTTTGATCCAGGGTCAAAGTATTCAGAGGGTCAAAATGTTTTATATTACTTTTCCCACTCACATCACAACAAAACAGCATATGATAAATGCTTAACGTGGAATGCTGTATTTTTGTAAAGTGACAGGATGAGATTTTTTTAAGGATACCAAATTTCTCTCAATTTCACTTGATCGGTTGTAGACATTCGAGGTTATTGGACCAACAGGTGCAAGAAACCGCAAAACCTTTTTTGAACTTCCTGCTATCGTAATCGTTCCCCATAGAATTTAGAAATAATGCTTTGACTTTCTGTCGTGCACTACAGAAAGTACTAATCATCATCTTATTACTAAAGACGGCGTATTCGGCTTATTTCACTTCAGGTGTGATCCTATATTGGTAAGCATTCCAAATAATGTAAAAAAACGGGGTCTGAGAAAAATTGGGGTGCTTTCTTCCTGGAAATCTCCTCATGTCTCTTTAAAATGGATCATTTTTAGCTAATTTGAGACATGTTCTTTTTTCATTTGAAAGCCCTGACTTTTGCCTACTGTAAAGCTTTCCATAAAAAATAACCCCATCTAAACGATAAAGCTGAGAATTTGTTCTGGTGCAAGCATGAAATCTAGTCATATAACCATCTCTTCCCACATATAAAACTGATAGTACATTTTCTTGAAAATGAACAAAATGGATATGCATAGACTTCAGCGAACCATGGAGCCAAAGATATTGAACAATAGGGTCCTTTCACTGAAGGCAAATTATATTGAATGGACTTTTGTTTGCCTTCCAGATCATCCAAGCATGCGAAGAATGCAATACATACACCTGGTGCACCTGAACATTTCAGCTATTTCTGCAGGTTACTCCTTCGTATTCTCTGCATGCTTGGGTTGTTCTGGAGGCGGGTCTGGCTAAGTTAACCTATTGACCTCCTGTGAAATCGCCCTATTGGACCGATATGTGGAGGAGAAAAACACTTCAGATTTCTTTTCATCGTGGAGTACAGGGTCATTGTTGCAATGAGTACAAAGATGACTGTGAAGCCCTATCCTAGATGCACAGAGTTTAGGGCAGTGGCCCCCGGGGTGGCTCAGGGGGTAACTGTGTATTCTGCTCAGGTAACCACCCACGTTACACAAAACCTGAGACCTAACAGGCCATTTAGTCCAACTTGAAGATAGCCTGCTATTGATGCACATGTACATTGTTGTAACCAATTAAATAACCCAGTGCTTAACACAATGAGCTGGCATACCAATGTGGTATGCCAGCTCATTGTGTAGTGTACAGCTCATTGTGTTTTTCACCCAGTAGAATGCCAGCTCATTGTGTAGTGTAGAGGTATTTCAATGGATTACAATAATCCACATGTGTATCAATAGTTATCATCTTCAAGTTGGAGGAAATGGCCTGTCAGGTCTCAGGTTTTGTGTAACACGGATGGTTACCTGAGCAGAATACACAGTTACCCCCCTGGGGGGCAGTGGGTACACTGAAAGTCCAATTTCCTGGCAGTAGATGTTGAGCTGTGGCGTTTTTCTCTCCCATTGGCTAGTTTCTTTCGCCATGCTTCTTCAAAGTTACCAGATGCTTGATGAACTATAGGGAGTGGAAAGTTGACTTCTGCATGCTGTTCAAGCTCCTTAAGTTCGATGTTACTCCACTGAAGATTGGCCTTTACGATTTCTTTGGAATGTTTGTTTGGTTGACCTCATTGTTTTTCCCGCTGGTTAACTGTGTAGGCATGCAGTGTTCATCCATGTGGTAGACGTGGCCTACCCATTGTAGCTGGGCCTTTTTAAAGCATTGACTCAATACTTGTAGCAAAGATATTCTATATTAAGGAAGATAGGACACTCCCCCATTTTGTACGGCAAACGATGTAACGCTTCTAGGTCAGCTAATTACCTACCAGATGCAGTTGGCGCTATTCCCAACCTAGCAAGCAGACTAGGGCCGACCGCAAAATCTCAAATTTTGAAGTCGCCTTTGGTTTAACACGTAAACACATTTGTTGTTGTTGTTGAAGTCGGGGGACAAAGCGACAAGGCTGTCGATCGCGCTTAATGTCCCTATAATGCTAAGGCAAATCACCACAAAATAACATTGTCTTTCCTTTGTCTTTAGGAATTTGAAAAAATTAAATTTTGTTATAAATGCTGAAACTTATTCATGCAACCCCACAAAATAGCATGGCACTTTTGAACTTCACACCATTCCTTCACAGTGAAATATGCGATGCCGTCACTTTTACCTACCAAACACTAGGGGCGTCCTTCCCCATGGACGTCCGCTTCCATTACACAAAAATAGGGGGAGTGTCCCATCTTCCTTAAGATAGATTATCTTTGCTTGTAAAGCCTGCCCGGTCCAGGACTTCAATGTTGCTCACATGTTGCCTGGTAAAAATGGTAGTTGATAAAAATATTGTAGTACATGAATAAATTGTTTTATAAATATTTTATTTTTCAGACTAGAAACTCAAGCTGTAACTGAACTACAATTTAAACTACTGATTGGAATATTTCCAGTATCAAGATGAATTCAGGGCCGAGAAAAGAGAAGCCTAATCCATTTGCTACAGCAAACTTCTTCTCCAAAGTTCTTTTTACGTATGTACTGGTAGTGTACTAATATGTGAATCCTAAAAAGTGGTGTTTATTTTTAAAGGGGCATTTTGTAATCCACAGATTTGCCCCCCCCTTACCTCAAACAAGTTGAGATTTTCACATCATCTGAACTGTTGGCATAATTGTAGTTTGTGTATCTAATCTTACGTGTATCTAATCTACTCTAGAAGAAACACAGTGGCTTATGGAGCAGCGTGATATGAATATTTGATCATGACATCAAAATGCACCATTTTGGAAATAACTTTTCTTGAGGATCTCAAATTTGATTGAGTAACATAGGGGGCGAGGTTGTAAAACAAGTCACTGAACCTTTAAGAAAATATACCTAAAAATGTATACTGTGACACGCGTTGAAGGTCTGATTTATTATAACAAAACCAAGAATAAAATAAAAATATCAACGGAAATTTCGGAACTTTAAAAAAAAAACTTAATTTGAATTTATTCCACTATCTATATACATCTTGTGTAAATTTAGGAAATTTCTGTGGGCGGCAAATATGATGTTCATACAAAATCTACTTTCACATGTATCTCTTATGGAGAATAAGCATTAGAGAGCGCTCTAACATAACAGGATTATGACCGTTGTAGACCTATAGGCAAGTTTCCTGCAATGGATTTCTGATTTTTGCCAAGGGTATTAGCTCTTGCTTGTCCGTACTTATATCAGTGGTCACAATTGTGTCGTCACTGATTAAAATTGTTCTTAAAATAAGAGACAATTTGCATGGGGTCAAACAGCTGTGTGAAACAATGTAATTTGAAAAGGTCATAATTACATTATACCCTTTCACTCCCTTTGCACAGTGGGTGCAAAGAGTTTGATGTGCCCAAGAATTTAAATGAAAACTAAAAAATGGCACATAAATCTGAATGTATTTAAGGTACGGGTGACCAATTTACCCCGAGCTATGCTCTGTTTGGTTTACCCACCATGATTATTTTGTATTGACTTATATACACGCATATTTTTTCTATTTATATTATGTAATGCTGATATCATGGTAAAATAAACTGAAACTGAAGTTGAAAACTAACTTTTGGCCCCACATGTTGTGGCGGGCCTATGTTGTGGCGGGCCTATTTGATCATGCAGATGGATGTCTGCCTGCCTAAAATGGCCTGGATGGATGGCTACATAGAACATTCATTAATCCACTTACAGACTAAACTGATTATTCAATGAACTTCAAATGTGGCACAGTGATAGAACATAACGAAGTCCTGTGCTGTATACTTTTTGGACAGGTTACAGGGGCGGATCCAGGATTTGAAAAACGTCAAAATTACCGGGGGCTGAAAGGCTGTAACTTGTCAAAAATGAGCTAAATTGGGCTGATTTTGCAAGAATTTGCAGAATTACCGGGAGGCGCGCGCCCCCTCCGCCCCCCTCCCTGGATCCGCGCCTGGGTTATGAATATTTATGATCTCATCTACATAATTTCAATAAAATGTGATTAACCACAGTTGTGGCCCACCTTAATTCTTGTTTATTTTGTTTTACAAATGGATCATTATCACACATATGCATTTGACCATTTTCATTTGATATTTTCAGATGGTGTAGCCCATTCTTCAAGAAGGTTTACAAAACTAAGAAATTACCTCCTTCAGACTTGTATGGGATTTTACAGCAAGACTCCTCAGAGCACTGTGGGGACCAAATAGAGAAGTAAGACACTATACTATATTGCTTTGTTTGTGAAGTATAAGCCTTTTGCTAAGATTTTTGTTATGTTGCCAAGTTGACTTTCCCCAAAAATGTGGACCCTTTTGCCATGGGGATTCATCACCATGTACATAACATGAGAATACCGTGTAAGTCCAGCCAGCGCGGATCAAGGGAGGAGGGGGCGCGAGCCCCCGGTACTTCTGCAAATCTGGCAAAAATCAGCCCATTTTGGACGCTTTTGGACAAGTTTCAGCCTTTAAAGCCCCACGGTAATTTTGACGTTTTTCAAATCATGGATCCGCCCCTGCCAGCCCCAACAAATGAGGGTTTTTGTTTGGTGACCTGGCCTAAGTATACCTAAAAAACTGAGAGGGAGAAAATAGCGAGGATCTGGGTTGCAAATCATGGTTGGTATCAATAATTAAGTATAAAAATATGTAGGAATATCAAAAAAAGGTTGTCATTGATATGTTATTTTGATCCGACAAACCAATTTTAACCGTATTTTTACAGGGAACACCTGACTGAAAAAGTGCTGTGACCTCCAGGGTCCACGGTGCATGCTAGTCTTCACGGTCCAGTAGCTCGAAAAGTTTGGGGATAACTACCCTAATTTCATGATTGATTGGGTAGGAGATATGATGATCTTCAAGCAGAATGTTAGCTTTAAGGTCTAAGATGTTCCATTGAGGAGAAAATGACGTTTTCATCTCGCCCATTTTGTACAGGAACGAATGGGACCAGTATTTAGTGGTGTGAAACAAGAGAAGATACCAGTAGCTTCCCACAATGCATTGCTTCCATTGGCAGTTTTTGTACAGGTTGTCATGTGAATCGTTAGAGATGAAACACTCTTAAAATGCAAGTTTGAGATCAGTACTGTCAATTTAGCTATGTTTCATCACTAATGATTCACATCAGTACCTGTACAAAAACCTCCATTGGAAGCAATGCATTGTGGGAAGCTACTGAAATCTTCTCTTGTGTGAAACCATGGGGAGGGCTGTTTTGTCACAAATGTGGACCATTTTGCCATGGCAAAGTGGACCTCTTTGCCAAAATATAGGCTGTTTTTGACAAGGATCATTTAAAAGTATTTGTAAACAGCATTTTTCAGCCTTTTTTTTAAAACTTTTTGGATTAAGGGAGTCCCCAACTATGGGCCTGGTGAAACAGCCTGATTGCTTGGCACGACACTTTACTTGACTTTTTAACATGAAGGGCATAAATTGTGTAGTACAGTCTCTTTGGTATTTTTGGTGGTGGTGGTGGTGGTGGTGTGCATTTTGCAGCTGGTTATTAGGTATTACCTGAATAGTATGGTAACTGTAATAGTATGGTATAATTATGTACATGTCCTGTGTGTGTGTTTGTTGTTGGTTAATTTTTTCCCATAGCAGAATTACTTTTGGTATTACTTTTGGTAAAGGGTTGTTCACATTTGGCAACATCGATATGACCCACTGATTTCATGCGCATTTGTGTAAAATTTCTAATGTGGGATGAGCATTATTTATTGCTGAACTAATCATGTTACTTTTTTTCTTTTAATTTTACCTGTATTGATCAGAGAATGGAAGACAGAATTAAAGAAGAAGAAACCCAGTCTAGGAATGGCCTTATTCAGAGTGTATGGTGCTTTTTATGCCTTAATGGGGTTCTGTGCATTTGCTGAGGTAAATCATTGTTCACTCAAGGATTTAAAGCACAAACTGTACACTGCTTTAGGTGTACTCAAGATTTTGTTCAGAAATACTCAAAATATACAGCGAGTCAAGAAAAAGGGCAGCCCGATTCAAAGGAGAAATACTTTTGAGTTGAAAAATAATCTACTCCTGATTAAAAAATATGCCATTAAAATTTGGGATATGACTAAAACTTTTTAAGTTAAGTCCATTTTTGGAATATGGCCAAAAAGCAGGCAATATTTGGGTCTCTTGGAATAATTCCATGACCATGGAGAGTGAAGTTTCATTTCTCAGTGGATTTGTCCTCTATGAAAGTTAAAGCAATATTAGCACATTTTTTGAAGAGCGCCCACAATTTTCAAAATTTGATATTTTTGCAGAGTTATGTTGGTAATTGTCTATGAAACTATACCTGCAAACGAGAATGCTAAAAAATGCGTATTTATCAAAAAATAAGCGATTTTGTAATTAAAAATGGGATCCCAGATTGGACTTAACGGCGGAGCTGGAAATGTTACGTTTATGTCCGTCCATGATGAAATAGTGCCACCTCAAGAAAATAACCTAACTTGACTTGCCTGAACCAATAAAACAACTAATGGATGAGCGTAGATATGTACATGGCGCTATTTCCCAGTTATTTCACATTGGAAGGCCGTTTCCAGCAGCCGTTGAATTATTATTGGGATCCCGATATTAATTATTCTAATTACAAAATTCCTTCGTTTGTGACACATAGACATTTTCGAGCTTAACCATTCACAGGTATAGTTTACTAGCCCGTTACCAATGCAACCGTGTAAGAATCTCAAAATTTTTGAAAAATTGAGGGCGCTCTTCAAAAAAAAGTGCTAATATTGCTTTAAGGTGGGTCCCATATAGATATCTCAAGAGGGACTAGATAGGTCTGAAGATCATTATTCTCAACACATAGCCATGATAAACCAAATGTAAACCAATAGTTTGTGTCTTGGTCATTAATTCCTAATACTGCATCTCAGAATGTAGTCCCATCATCCAACACCTTGGGACACTAATTTTCACTCCTTTTCCTCAAACCATGTTATATTTGTATTTCACTAAAGGCTAAAGGACTCCTTATTTTGATGCATGCCCTGTCATTGTCAGTGAAGTCATTTTATGTCAAGATTTAGCCTGGCATACAGCTAAAACTTATCACATACTTTTTCAACATTTTATTGATAAATCAGAACAGGGAATACAAATTTGGCAACATTACAATCGACTGATGTAATTTCAGCACAGATCTTTGTTTGGAAAATTGGTAAAACCAGAAAATTAACTTTAAAATGCAGATAATTACAATGTATGAAATTCAACATTATCACAAACAGCCTACTCTGTAACCCTATGTTCTCTGTTCGTTTCTTGACCAGGAGACCATCCGTGTTGCACAGCCGGTGATTCTTGGCTATCTCATAGATTACTTCTCCCCTGATAGCACCGTAGAATCATGGCAGGCATATCTGTATGCAGCAGGAGTTAGTTTTCTAGCAATGCTACTTGCGTGTGTACATGCACCATATTTTTTCACCATCCAACACTTAGGCATGAAGGCCAGAGTTGGAATGTGCACATTGGTATACAGAAAGGTAAAGTTTTATTCTTTTGTTAAACCTTTTTACAGTTATCATACTTAAAGGTGCTTGTTCTGATCATCTTTGGGACCCCCCGATTTACCCGGAAGTAGTATCGATTTTGATATCAAATGAAAGGCCGTATTTTTCTCATTGTCGTCCTGAAATTTGGGCCCTCAAATCCATTTCATTCCCAAGATATAAACAAAAAACCGACGAATTAGTGGTTAACCATCAATATTAGCACAGTATTGTATATGACTTTGCAATGTGCATTATTGCTTCTACCGTCAAAACCACAAGTTCGTTTCCCACGGTACTTGATGGGGCGTATGTGCAAGTGCCAGGCTCTCATAACAAGTTGAGAACACAATAGACATAAATCGGAACAAGCACCTTTAAGGCAATAGTCAATCACTTTAGTTTTAATGCCACACGCCTTCAATTTTTCTTGGTAAGAGAATTCTGCAGGGTTGTATATGTTTCTATAGTGTGAGTTTTTTTATTTGTGTCACTTCATTTAAAGTTTTCGATGATTTTATTCATGCTGAGTGGTTGTATTGTTATCTAGGAAAATCAATACAACTTTTACGTGGTGTGGATTGAGGCCAATCAACATTTTTGCATGACTTCACCATAAGATTGATTGCCATTCTAAATCTGTTCTTTGATGTGAACTAGTAACCTATTATTAAGGCATTTTTGACAAGGAATCCATTAAAAAGTATTTTTAAAACGCATTTTTCAGCCTTTTTTAATTTTTAAAAAAAATTTTTGGATTAAGGGAGTCCCCAACTATGGGCATGGTGTGAAACAGCCTGAGTGCTTGGCACGACACTTACTTGACTTTTTAACATGAAGGGCATAAATGTAGTAGTACAGTCTCTTTGGTTATTTTTGGGTGGTGGTGGTTGGTGGTGTGCATTTTGTGCAGCCTGCTTATTAGGTATTACCTGAAGAGTATGTAGGTACTAGTAGTGTATTAATATGTAAACATGTCGGGGTTGTCTGGCGGGGTGGGTTTTTGTTTTGGTGGGTTAAATTTTTACCATAGAAGAAATTTTTTGAGTAGAATGGTCTCCTCTACTTAGGCTAACGGTTGTTCACATTTGGCAACATCGATATGACCCCACTGATTTCATGCGCATTTGTGTAAAATGTTAATGTGGGATGAGGCATTTATTTATTGCTGACTATCATGTACTTTTTTTTTTTAATTTTACCTGTTGATCATGAGAATGGAGACAAGGACAGAAAGTAAAAGAAGAAGAAGAAGAAACCCAGTCTAGGAATGGCCTTATTCAGAGTGTATGGGGCTTTTTATGCCTTAATGGGGTTCTGTGCATTTGCTGAGGTAAATCATTGTTCACTCAAGGATTTAAAGCACAAAAGGTACACTGGCTTAGTTTGTACTCACGATTTTGTTCAGAAATACTCAAAATAACAGCGAGTCAAGAAAAGGGCAGCCCGATTCAAGAGGAGAGAGAAATACTTTTGAGTGAAAAAATAATCTACTCATGATTAAAAGATTTGCCATTAATTAAAATTTGGGATATGACTAAAAAATTTTTCAGTTATTAAGTCCATTTTTGGAAAAATGTGGCCAAAAAGCAGGCAATATTTGGTCTCTTGGAATTAATTCCATGCCATGGAGAGTGAAGTTTCATTTATCAGTTGGATTTGTCCTCTATGAAATGTTAAAGCAATATTAGCACATTTTTTGAAGAGCGCCCCCAATTTTCAAAATTTGATTTATTTTTGCAAGTTTATTGTTGCTAATTGTCTACGAAACTCTTACTGCAACGAGAATGTAAAAAAATGCCGTATTTATCAAAAAATAAGCGATTTTGTAAATTCAAAAATTGGCTGGATCCCAGAGGACTTAACGGGGAGCTTGGAACTGCTTATGTTTTATGTCCGTCCATGAGAAAAAATGGCCCACCTAATGAAAAGAAAATGAAAATAAACCTCTAACTTGACTTGCCCTGCTGAAACAATTAAAACAAATAATCGGAAGATGAGCGTAGATATGTACATGGCGCTTTTCCCAGTTATTTCACATTGGAAGGCACGTTACAGCAGCCGTTGAATTATTATAGGTGATCCAGATATTATTATTTAATTACAAAAATCCTCGTTGTGCAACATAGGACATTTCGAGCTTACCATTCACAGGTATAGTTTTTATAGCCCGCTACCAATGCAACCGTGTACAGATCTCAACATTTTAAAAATTGAGGGCGCTCTTCAAAAAAATGTGCCTAATATTGCTTAAGGTGGGTCCCATATAGATATCTCAAGAGGGACTAGATAGGTCTGAAGATCATATTTCCTACCTGAGCCATGAGAAACAAAGGTAACACCAATAGTTTGTGAGTCTTGGTCATTAATTCCTAATACTGCATCTCAGAATGTAGTCCCATCATCCAACACCTTGGAACACTAATTTTCAATACTTTTCCTCAAACCATGTTATATTGTATTTCAATAAAGGCTAAAGGACTCCTTATTTTGATTGCATGCCCTGTCATGCAGTGAAGTCATGTATGTCAAGATTTAGCCTGGCATACAGCTAAAACTGATCACTACTTTTCAAAATTTTATTGGATTAAAGTGCAAGAACAGGGAAGGGAATGTGGACAATTTGGCAACATTACAATCGACTGATGTAATGTTTTTCAGCACCAGATCTTTGTTGGAATGGAAAAAAATTGGTTTAAAACCAGAAAATTAACTTTTAAAATGCAGTAAAATTACAATGTATGAAATTCAACATTATCACAAACAGCCCACTCTGTAACCCTATGTTCTCTGTTCGTTTCTTGACCAGGAGACCATCCGTGTGCACGACGGTGATTCTGGGGGGCTATCTCATAGATGACTTATCCCCTGATAGCACCGTAGAATCATGGCAGGCATATCGGTTGCAGCAGGAACGAGTTTTCTAGCAATGCTTACTTGAGATGTGTAAAGGCACCATATTTTCACCATCCAAAACACTTAGGCATGAAGGCCAGGCGTTGGACAAGTGCACATTGTTACAGAAAGGTAAGTTTTTTCTTTTGTTAACTTTTTTACAGTTATCATACTTAAAGGTGCTGTTCCGATCATCTTGGGGACCCCCCCCGGTTTACCGGGATGTAGTACGATTTGATATCAATGAAAGGCCGTATTTTTTCATTGGCGTCCATGAAAAATTGGGCCTCAAAATCCATTTCATTCCCAAGATATAAACAAAAATTTTAAAACCGAACGACACGCGAATAAGGGTTAACCATCCATATTAGCAAAGTATTTTGGGTTATGTAGGGGGGACTTGCAATGTGCATTATTGCTTCTACCGTCACTCAAAACCCAAAGTTTGTTTCCCACTGGTCCTATGGGGCCGGATGTGCAAGTTGCCCAGGTCTCATAAACAAGTTGAGAAACAAGAGACATAAATCGGACCAAACACCCGTTAAGCAATAGTCAATCACTTTAGGTTTAATGCCACAGCCTTCAATTTCTTGCGTAGAGAATTCTGCAGTTATATTCATTCAATCTGTATTAAGTGATATTTATAAAAAGGACCGTTCATATATTCCAGGATACGGCAATGGGCCAGACCCATCCATACAGGGAAAACATCTACACACAAGACAAAATATACACATGCATACAAAACAAGAGGGTTGTATATGTTTCTATAGTGTGAATAGTTTTTTATTGTGTCACTTCATTGAAAGATTTCGACGATTCTATTCATGCGGAGTGGTTGTATGGTTTATCTAGAAAACAATACAACTTTAACGTGGTGGGATTGAGGCCAATCAACATTTTTTGCATGAACTTCATCCACCAGTAAGATTGATTGCCATTCTAAATCTGTTCTTTGATTGAACTAGTAACCTATTCTAAGGCATTATTGATGATTTGCTAAATCAGAAATGAAAAAAAACTCATAAAAAAACAGATTTTTGCTTGTGTTGTAAAATTATCGGTATCCTATTAATACCCTGCAAATGCTAAACCAAATCAACTAAAGCGGCAAGGGCACATTTTTCACAAAATAATGAAATTTCTTTCTCAATTTTTGCTCTCAATGATCGTCTAGTCGCATTGGAAGAACAGAGATATTTTTACACATAAAAAATAACATACCCCCAAAACAGATAGGGACATTGATATGAGGATAAGACAATCCAGGTATTTGTAAGGCCAACTTTTAAGTTTTCCATAACTCAATCAACAAATATGTATATACATGAATATTTTTTGACTCGCACCCTTGATATTAAACCACAAGGTTAATCGACGATCACACTGTGCAAGCGTGGGAAACAGGCCAGACAGCGTCGTGTTCTTCTTGTGTTCAATGCCATTTTTCGTCGTCTGCTGAATTTACACCACGTCGCCGGCGACGTTAAATTATAAAATAGTTCTGTTTAACCATAAGGAATCTGATTTTGGTCTTCAATCCTTTCGGTTGATGGCTTTTTGTAATATAAAAGCCTTACAACCTGCAAAATATCGATTTTGAAAAATCTTGGAGGGCGCACTATTTTTCAAAATGTGTAATGTCCTTAATAATCTCTGTTTTCCCCCTCTTCCTGAAAACTAAGTATCTTATTGTTACTTATTAAACACCAAGGAATATTATAATAGCCACCATAGGAGGGTCCCTTGTGGTTTTAATTTAAAGTACATGCACATTTCACCCTTCAAAAGATCCTGATCAAAGATCAATGTGCATACCAATAGTAGTATCTTAGTTAGACTATATAATTGCAATTACTTTTATAGTTTGCCATTTAAGATCTCATCATTTATATTGTTTTGGCTTTATTTCCATAGATGTTTAAACTCAGCAATCTATCTATAAGAGATACGTCTGGTGGCCAAATTAATAACTTAAACTTCATGACAAATTATGGAATAGTTTACCGTGAAAGTAATGATCTAGAACAATTATCTCATATTCAGAGTTTTGAGTTTTGTCATTTCTGGTGTGTGTTAACAATAGTTTAGATAACTGAACAGTTTCTAATTCACTTAATTTTATTTCTTTTCAATCACCATAGACTCGAAATTAGACAATAGTTTTCCCTCCATCTTTATTTTAAAACTGATCATCAACACTCGCCTCTCTCCCCCTCGCTCTCTCGCCCTCTCATCACTCACTCACTCACTCACTCACGCCTCACCACCACTCACATCCCTCACACTCACTCACTCACTCACCAACCCCCACCCACCCACTCCACCCACCCACAAACCCCCCAACACCACCCACCCACCCACTACCCACCCACCCACTCACCGCACTCAACCCTCTCACACCACCCACCCACACACACACACACCCACACACACACACACCCCACACCCACACCCTCACACACACCACACCCACACACACACATATTTACTCTCAAACCACAGACATATGGCAATCAGTGTGTTAAACGACACCCCAAAAAAGAACTCCCCCCCCTGATATTTGTCTGTTCAGTTCAAACGATACATCGATTAACATTATGGGATATTTGGAGCGGGGTGTTTATTTACGCTTATTTTGACATCCCATTTGTGGCGAGCGATGAGTATTGTGTTTGAGTATTGGGTTCAGGTCAAGTGGTGCATAACTTTCAACAATACTCAGTTGAACACGACAATGAGGGTCAAATACATGTATAAAATACTGCTTCATATATCCCATAATGTAATAATTCAATGAGCGTTTTAAACTTGACAAATTTCAGGGTGGGTAGTTACGCTTTTGGGGGTGTTTAAAAAATATAAGATGATGTAAATCTGTAACAGATATAGATAAGCGAAATCATAATTTATGGTATTTTATATTTTAATGCAAAATTTAAAAACATTAATGAAAAATGTAGTAAATAGTTGAACTTCATTTAGAATAGAAGTCGGGGTTAAACTAATTTATTTACGAAATAAAGCAATCTGAGTTATTATCCAAGATTGCCATCTGATAGGAAATATACAATATTTCTATCAATCTCATTCCAGGTTTTCATCTTCTTGCATTATTTATGGCTTGGACCGCTTCAAGTTGTAATAGTTGGATACCTTCTTTACCGAGAATAAAGTGGCATGGTCTACCAGGGGGTATTTTGTTCTGTTCCTTCTTATGCCAGTACAAGCAGTACTGAAGGGGTTTTGAGTTTAATGTTAGTGCAAAGAATTTTTTCACACACTAACATATTGTATACAACCTTACTGTAGGTTACACACCACTAACTCACTTATACACAGTGTCCTATGGAAAAAGGCAACTTTGAGCATGATTCTTCACATTTAAAACTCTCACAGAGGAAATATCACAACTCCACCCCAAAAG
>JAMKCH010085063.1:0-44615 GCA_023653785.1 Ophioderma brevispina
ACATCAATTTGTATCACTACCGATTAGTGTATATGCTCATATAATTATACCACCTGTTAAAGACATTAAAGCTCACTATAGTTGTTCCCTTTGGCCATTGCCCGTCTCAATGAGCAAATTTTGGAAACCATTCTTTTCTTTGAATTGATTACCATTTACCCCTCAAAAAGTGGCCATCTTGAAGGTTCTGAATAGCTAAAATCCAAGAGCTTCCTGGGGCTCTGCCCCCTGGACCCCCGACAGGGGCTCTGCCCTTGAACCCCACCACGGGCCCTAAACCAGGCCCCTGGCTGGACCCCATCCATTTAAGGCTTTTCCGTTTGCACTCTTGTGTCAAGGCACTTGTGGTGTGCAGTTTTTTCCGAACGATCAACAAGAAAATGTCTCTGAGGGCATCTATACTTAGGAAAGTGGGCCCGAACCGCATGCCGTTAGTTGTAATACATGGTTTTAAAACCGAGTCTTTGATAAAGACTAATGCTCACTACGCTCAAAGGACTCTTAACTGCAGCAATAATTTTTTTCAGTTGACACCCCCCCTGACAAAATATCTAGCGACGGCCCTGGTGATTCTGATTCCTCTGTAGTGTTGGGGTTGTTGGAGGTCGTCTTTCTTTGGTAGAGGAATGATCTTTTTCAGGTTTTTTTTCAGGTTTCAGGTTTTATGATGAATGATGTTGAGAAGGCAGCTGGTTTGTTTCCCATGTAGGTGTTGTTACAAAATTCTAACAGTTGATCATGGAATAGTGGATTCTTCCAGATTACTGCAGAATGTTGTCGGGACCAGGTGTCTTGGTGTTGTTCAGTTTCTATATACAGGCAGATCTGAAGCTCCTCTATAGTGAAAGGTCCAGTCTGGATGGGAAGGGGTCTTCTTACTTGTGATTGAAGAAAGGTTCATCAAGGTTAGTGTTATTCTGAACTGGCTTGCCAAGTAGAGAACTAAAGCGCTGAAACCATGTGTCAAGGCGCTCTTCAGTTGTTTCAGCTTTGATTCTTATAGGTGGGGTAGCCTTCATATCAGTCAGCTCCATGAGGGCCTTCCAGTTAGCAGCATGCTTGTTTTCAAGTTGTAGGGTATCAAGTGCTTCAGCCTTGGACTTAACATGCTCCTCAAGCATCACAGTGTAAGCATCATCAAGTGCAGTCTTAGCAGCACCAAGGTTCTGCTTGGAGCTTCTGGTGGATTAGTATGGTGCTCCTTGGCTGCAGACTTCAGGTTTTGTCTCTGGCTTTTGCTGCTTTGTCGTTTGAAGGCAGTAGTTCTTCGTCCTGTGTCTAGGTAAGCATCTCCAAGGCCATTTCTTTCTTTCTTTGTTGGCTGAATTGAGGACATCATATACTATACTAATACTGCGGGCTGGAGTTCTTGCTCTGTCTTCAAGCTCATCAACAGGAGTGTTGAACCTGTTATGTCCTGCATGACAGTAGCCTGCTCAATCAAAGCCTTTGGATCCCCCACTACCTCCCTCCAGTCACCTGTTTTTCCTGGATCTCTGGCGGGATTTTACTCTGACATAACTTATCTGGCTCCTGCCAGATACAATTCTTGACACAGACTAACAGCTCAAAAGTTTTGTACCCTCTTGCGTTCTTATGCTGTTATAATCCATTTCTTCTGACCAGAATAGTCCAGTTGGACAATTTCTCTATTTGGGGGGCGGCGGTGTGTCCACGGTCTACCTGCTTGATTTTTGGTATCTTTGTTAGTGGCACAAGGTTAAAGTGTTCCATGAAGTCCTTCAGGTACATTCCATTTCTGTTGGACTCGTTTGTTACAAGTGAACCACTCGCATCATCAGGCCATGCTTAGAATTGTAATCTCCAGGGATGTACAAAATTGTGGGCTGGAAATGTACGGGTGATTCAGGATAATGTATTTCCACATAAATGAACACCATTTAACCAAAACTAATAATATAACATAACACCTATTATATTCAAACAATATTGGAGGAGATGACAAAAGGCCAGAAGTCTAGAAGCGGTCCCCCCAAAATGAAAAATTAACTTTGTTCCTATAATAACATTTAAACCTAAAAAGAAAGAATTAATATGCAATCAAACAAGGGAACACAATACGCAAGCTGCATGGAATATTAGAGATAAATTTACTGATGAATGATACATTTTATATTTTTTCTAATTCTTTTTAAATTTGAACGTTTTTTGAGATATCTGGGGATTGATTCACAATTTGGTCCCCTGATCTACCCTACTCCTTTAGAAGCAAAATAGTTTAGTTTGTTGCAGGTCATAATTCGTTGCATGTCTCGTTTGATAGTCGTGAACATTGGCATCTCATATTGAATAATCATTGAAAATAGGGAGGTTATTAGGTGAATATTTATACATAAATATTCCCCAGTTCTAATTTGAAAATTTCATTACGTTTTAGAAATTGAGTTCCCTCCCAAATAATGCTTAGTAATGACTTCTGAAGTGAACATTACATTCGGACCTTGCCCTTTGTTGTAGTTTAATAAACACTTTATCCAGGTATGTCCGTATCAATTAACCACCCCCAAACCATTTCCTCCATATTTAAATACGGTAAGATCATTGTTGCAGTACAGGAACGCAAAACATACCGTTTTGGTAAAGTGTTTAAGATGTTCAGCATACCAAACATTCTTGATATAGTTTTTGAGATAGCATTAATATGTTCCTTCCACGTTAAACTCTCGTCAATTATAACACCGAGAATGTTTTAGTTTTATCTACCTGGTATATTTGTACCGTCAGGTGTAATTGTAATATTATTTTCATAATTGGCAGTTGTTTTTGACGATCCCATAATCATAAAATGTCGTTTTTTACTAGCATTTACTGATAGTTTTGTTCGCTTTGAAACATTTGTACCTTCTTGGAGGCTCCCTGTTTAATATTAATTCAACCTTACTTTCGATTTGTTATTTGAGTACAAAATAGTAGTGTCAATCTGCAAGAAGAATAATTCCAATGTTGATGATGTATTTAATAATATATTGATATATAATAAAACAATGAAGGGCCTAATATGGAACCTTTGTGCACACCACATTTATGTCTTTTAGATAAGATTTATATACATGAATATAAATACAAATTGCTTTCTATTTATAGATATTTTTTTAAAACATTCCAAGGCAACTCTAAAGCCATAATGTTCCAATTTATAAAGTAAAATGTATGACTATGGTTTCATTACGTTCTAATGCAACTTATTATTTTAACTTATTCCATAATAGCAGTAAGTGAATGGTTCTTTCTAAAACCAAATTGTTTTGTTACTTAGAATGCTATATTTGTTCATATTATACACAATTCCTATTGAAACAAGTCGTTTTCGAGTATCTTAGCAAAAATATGGCAAGATTGCTAATGCGGGTCGTATTTGACTAATAATCGACATTATCTTTCTTGTATATTGGGATAACCTTTGCAGTTTGGTCATTCATTGGAACATTTCCTTTGAAATTGGATATGTTTAAAACCATGAGCAAGATGGTTTCCGTGATCTCCTTTAGCAGTTCGCTTTTACAATATAATTGCCAATGCATCATTGCCTGGGCTTTTGTTTTGGTTAAATTTACTAAGATTTTAATTATTCATCTTCCAACATTGCGTTGATAGGTTCATACAGATTTTTGAGTCGGATTATTTAAATAATCATAATTTTTTTTCCAGAAACAATTTTATATTAGCAGCTAGTTGTAGGGCCTATGTTTGCACAACAAACCATTAAAAATCATATTGTCATATGTCGTTGTGATCAGTGACTCTCCCATCATTGCATCTTTTTTTGAAGTGAGTTTGGTTTGATGATTTTTTTTTCCACGTCCAGATAAAATCCATTTATAGGGTTTCCAAGTTTGAGGAATTCTGTCTTTTGTTGGTTTGACTTTAATTTTCATAATTATAGTCCTCCTGGATTTACTACTCTCACCGTGTGGATAAGTTTCTTTCTAAAAGCTTTGTATTTACCTAGCTTTTTATTCAGATGGAGATTTCAAGTATTGCTTGTATAATTTAATTTTTGGTGTTAGATGCTATTTACTAAACCTTCGTTTATCCCGATATCAGTAGCTTTCTCCTGTCTATGGGGTGTATTTTTTTTAAGGGAATACATTCATCATACAGATCGGTGAATTTTGAATGAACTCATTATAGTCATCATTACATTTGCACCATCAAGTACCTCATTCCCATTTAACTATTGATAATTTATATTTGACTTATTGAGTTGTCATCTGTAAAATTTCGCTTGCGACAATATCCTGTTTTTTTCCCGTACCGGTGCTTTTTAACGGTACTTTAGTGTTCTGTCAGTAAGATTGTTGGAAACTATCACTTAATCGATATAAGAAGACCAGAATTTTGTTCATACTAAGGTTAATTAGAATATTTCAATTAACGAAGCAGGTTTTAGATAGCGTGAATGGCCTGTGTAGTTCTTTCTCTGCTTTGAGTAGATCAACTTAAATCACCCATGATGTCAAAACTTTATTTTCGTTAGTGATTTTCTCAAAAGTAATTCAGAACACCTATGAGTATATTCTTTTTCCCTTGTTCTGATTGATTTCAATAGCAACAATGATCTCGTAGTTTGTAGTTTCATGTTTGTGTCAAGATTCTTTTTCTTAATTGTTAGTATCAGAGTGTTTGATATGTACATACATACTCCACCCTTTTCACATCCAACTCTATTTGTATGTTCAATATTATAACTCAGCAAGCTTGTAGTAATCAATTGGGGTATCTTTCAGTGCGTTTCAGATAGAACCAATTAGATAGAAAAATTTGATGATTAATTGTTTTGAGGCATCCTTTACTTGCCTCAAAGTTTTTTATCGCAAGCTTCTAACATTTAAATTAATAATTGAAAGGTTGTTCTCTTGGGAATATGATATGGTCTCATTGATTGATGTCATGTGTAGTTACATTTCTGATTTACTAACATCATAACCAGTATCATTCTCCATTATATTGTTGTGATAGTTGAAGGGATTAAAAATCCTCTAATCGAATTCGAGAATTAAAATCGCTATACATTAGCGTTATTTCGGCACATATGTTGCTTAAGTCCATTATGATAATTTGGACCATTATGTAATGACACTTATTGCAATTGAAACAAGTGAATTCATTTGAACATATATTTACCATACTTGAATATCTATGTATGTTTAGGTGTAAGGTAACTTACATAGTTTAGCCAGCAAATTACATCTTGGTTAAGCATTTATTTTTGGAGCACGACAAACACAAAATAGACATGAATAAATAGATTTACAATCAGTAAAAATAACGCGACAAAGGCGTATAATTGATGAAACACCTAGATTATGTAAAACCGTCAGCTATATAACTGGGTCAATGCCTACGAGACCCACATCCAATGTAAAGTTAGTGGAACGTTTTAAAAAGGGCGAATGAATCATCTTTTAGGAAATCATATTGAACAACCATTGTAAAAGTGGAGAGACAGTTTTCTTCTGGACCGTCAGTGTAAGCTCCATGAATCTCTCATTCAGGTGGAACAAAGGTTGGCACATTACTTGAGAGCCTTTGGTGATAATTTTTTGACACCCTCCTTATTATATGTACATGTGTCTTTACAATCGTAGTATAAATCACACAATTATTTGCAACGGTCACATTCTGTAACACAATTATTGTCACTTTCAATTCACATGTGGCATTTGACTCACAGCTAGCCCAACCCTCTTTTACCCTAAGAATTCCTGTTGGACGGGTCCGGTGCCTTGTGTGCGTTTGGCCCTGGGTCTGTATTGTAGCGTTGGAGACACATTCCTTGCGATAGTGGCCATGTTCCCACATTTAATAGCACTTGCACTTGACTACGAGTGATATGCCGTGGGGGTGGGGGTGGTGAAGGTCCAAGAGCGGCCGCTGGTGGGTAAGGGGTGGGTGTTGCATTGTCCATATATGGGAACATATGTGGAGTTGTTGCAGTTCAATGGAGGGAATGGCAGGGATAGCCAGAGTACAGGGCTTGCACCTGGAGCATAGTTTCTGCGGAGGACAACGGTGAGCTATTCCTGCAATTTTACATTTTTGACATTTTCTGTGGGGGTTGAGCGACCTGGGGAGGGACTGGAGTGTGCTTTCAGTTTAACTGGATAAACCGTGTGAGTGGGTGGCCAATTTTGGAGATTTTTGACATAGCATCTGCCACAGAATGATATATCAAGTACTTTCGTGGCGGGATTTGACAATCATTTGACATCATGTTTTTGTATACCTCCCCTCATCGGCACGTGCGGCATTGAGGGCTTCCTTCCATAGAGCCGGTGTAAAGAACTGAAGTGTCCCCCCCATGAGAGAGATTTCCTAGCTAACCATAAGCAACAGCACGAAATAAACCGTGAAACTTGTAAAAAACCGTGGCCATTTGGATAAGTGCTGAAACAAATGATGCTACAAGCACTCAGTGGAGAACACGATAGACAGAGTGCGTGGTAGGTCACTCAGTCCACGGACACTGTAGTATATGACTCGGCGCATGCGCACACAATGATTTCTAAGTCTTGTTTTAACCCCTGCACAAATTGATGGGTCTGTAATTTCGACATCTACCATATCTCACCTGTTACATAACTGCTGCACACGCTAGGCATATTGGTCTACTGTCTCCGTCTCATATTGGTGCACACAGGAAAGTTCTGTGCGTAATTGAAAGCGTTGGGATGGGAATAGACTATACTTGTCTCTGAGCAGTTGCACCAAAGCACCATAAGTTACATCGTCCAACTGTTGCCTTTGGAGCCATCGGGTGGCATTCGCAGTTAGCAAACTTTTCAACCCCTTGAGTTTTTTATCATCTGTCCATTCCGCAAAAGAACTATACATAACAAATGCATGTAAAAAGTCTTCTATGTCACCTGAGCCATGAAAGGGCTTTGGTCTCATTGATTGGTTGGACGCCATTGATACCAAAATTGTGACACTTGTAAAGAGGTTACATGAAAGGGTGCAGAATTTTGAAGCCTAAACAGGAAACACACAATTTAAAAGTTCGAGGTGATTTTGTTTCAATAAACTTGTACCGGGGATCCTTACTCGACGAATTTTCTCACCACATGTTGCGGATGGGTTCACCTCCACTCGGGGATTCACAAAGGTAGACCAACTCGCTTTGATTTAGGTTTTTAATTAACGTTTTATTTCAACCGGAGTTTCAATCACTTTACAATCAAAATCAATCACAAACTGGCTTAGGAGTAATTACAGGGGCGCTCAACCTACTTGTCAACTGAACGCTCACCGCCACAGTAGTATGGCAGTCTCTGCCTCGGTTACATTACAAAATCTCCTCTTAAACCTTAGCTCAATAGATCTTAGTAATATTATGATAATTAAGGAATAAATTATTGACTTCAAAATCCGTCGAGGTTAGTGGATTAACCTCGCTGCAAAACAGTGTAATTTTAAAAAAAACGCTCATTTTAGATTTAAATATTCGTGACCAGCTCTAGCCTTTAGTCAAGTCTTTGTCCGATACGCGTAAGAGTGCCATCCTACCGCGTACCGTTAAGTCTTTGATAAAGACTAGCTTTCATGTTACGCCTGATGCCGCTACCTTCAGAAAATCTCTAAATGAGCCTTTATGGTTTCTTCGTCAGAATTACTGCATTTTTGAGAACATAAATTCATCAAATTTTAAAAGCAGGTACACAACGGCAGAAAATATTCAGCCTCTCATATATGTATGGCAAGTACCCCTTGAGACGCAATGATCTGTCTGGTAAAACAGCAAACCAGCATATATCAATACCTTTATAAAAAATATAATGATTTAATTAAAACAAATCACAGCTCAGTGAACGCGTTTACCAGTAATGCTGTGTTATAATTCCATATTTTATCTTCAAATATTTTAGAGGGTGTTGCCACCATGTCAGCCCTCCCTTTCAAAACGTACCTGTGACCCATGCGCTCTGGATCAATAAGGTATTAAAAGTAGTCCACAAAACAGTCTGTCAGGTAGATCCCTAGTGTTAAACTTGCCAAAAATAAAAAGTAAAAATATATAAACATGTGCTAAATCTGTATCAAAATTATATTACATTATAGATACATGAGCATAATATCTACCTTGAAATACAATTGCACCAGTCCCCCCCCCCCCGGCGGTGGCAAAATTTCTACGCATAATCAACTCAATGGTACACTACTTCCTTTTTTAAAATATATCATTATTAGTCAATGGAATTCTTGTTTTCCTTGATCAAAATGTATGATATTATGATCTGAATATTTTTAATCTGGATACCTGGGCAATTTTTACATTTTTAGCAAATGCAATCCATAATCGTGAGTTTTCCATGTAAATATCTACAAAAATAGCAAAATGTGGGATGCCATTCTTCAGGAATCAGATTTGTTATAGTTTTACGTTCCTTATAAACGGCATTGCGATATTTTATGCGGCTGGAAAACTTAAACTCCAGGAATTACCAGGAAATGGAGTTTGATACTGACCGTCCCCATAATTAAAGATCGCATGGACTCATATACAAATTTATGTTAAACGTGCTTAAAGGTACATTTCGTGATTTCAGCACCTTCTGTTTTATTCATTGATCATTAGATATCCTTGAGAAAAGCTTATTCCCAAATTTGAGCTGATCCCGATCTTGCGGTTTTGTGTTATGATCAATTTGCTCGTTTCCCACGGTCCCATAGACTATTGTGTTGTAATTTCTTTCCGTTTACGGACAGAAAATACAAAATAGCGAATTTCTCACAGATGCGACCGAATTTGCACGTAAGATTGGGCACACGTGGATTACTAAGGCTAACGGTTCAGATGATATACAAATCTCAACATTTTTAGGTAAGTCGGGGGGACGAGGCTGTGGATCACGAAATGCCCCTTTAAAGCGGCACTGGCATATTTTCAACAAAAATAAAATCTCTTCAATTTGCTCTCAAATGATATTCTAGGACTTTGGAAGGATACAGATATATCAAACCATAAAACATCGGAGCCTTAACCCTCGTCTTACCAAGGGGGTGGGGGTGGTTACCACCCCCCTAGTGAACTTCGCTCCGGTGCGCTAAAATGCTAAAAACTTTCGTAAAAAACTTCTAGGTAATCGTTCACTCATCCTTTCCGGTCATTTCAGCGAAAAAAATGTGAAGGTAGCACCTTCACCGGGGTTAGGGTATGCCCTCAAAGTCGAAGGGTATGGGGGTGGTTGCCACCCAAGGATATTTTATGGTGCATTTTGAAAATATTATGCACAGTATGCCTCTAAAACTCTAAGTTTATGTAAAACTAGCCAAATGCCATCATTTAAAGCTGAAAACCGAATAAAAAATCCGATATTTCTGCGATTTTTAGCGCAAAATTGGATGTTCGCCTATTTTCGATGGAAAATGCCAATTTTGCCGACTCGCGGACTTGATGACGTCATTGTGACGCCATACTAGGTATGTTGGTACTTATTTTGGTATGAATGGAAAGAGGAGGACCATAGCTATCCATTGGTATCAAAATCATAAGCATCGGGTGATTTATAACAAATTCTCGAAGGGTGGTAACCACCCCACCCCCTGGTAACCGTGTTACAAAAAAAGGCTTGGTAAGACGAGGGTTAATATGAGGCTAAAGACAGCAGTGATTTTAGCCCATTTTGTGGGCCTGCTGTAACTTGAAAGGTCAATGGTCGATCCTAATAGCCTGGCTCCAAGGGACCTAGAATTTACCGGAAGTGGTCACATTGTGGTATCCAGAAGCCACTATTTTTCAGTTACCCTGTGAAATCTTCGGGCTAACGGACGTTTAGTTTTGATGTTATGAGCGAAAATGTGCCCGATTTTGGTCGACCAATGCTAATTCTACCAGGTACTCTATGGGGTTACAAAATCACGTTTTTAGCTCTCACTTAAAAAGGGGTTGAAATATCGTCGCGAAACTTTTCAGATTTTTGGGAGGAAGGTCATCTATCAAGATGAAAATTGTTAACCTAAATCGGATTATCCCCCTTTAATGTACAAATATGTTTATTACATGAATATCACAGACACGTACCCAAGGTCATCGAACCGGTATAAAACGGAGCGGATGTCGAGGGAATCAACTCCGGTGTGTGGTTTCTCATGAAATGCTTGACCTCCATCCCATAATTTTTTAAGCACATCAAAATTCTCCCATGTAACATGTGCAACAAACTCCTCCGCGTTAATACCATAATTAACCAGGATGCACAGGTCCCAAACATAGTGATTTCATGCTATTTTATCTGACCCACATTTTTTGGCTGTCTTTAGACAAGTTGCACATGATTATGCCATGACTATCCGTCTTTACAATCATGAATTGCTTTAAATCCCATGAACATTTTGTTGTTCAAGATTGTCGAGGTTATTGTTTGGTACTTAAAAATGCGGGGTCCGCCCGCTATTCATAAGGTTCGCTATTCATAATAAGAAATAGGTTCGCTATTCATAAAAAGAAATAAGGGTCGGTATTCATAATAAGAAATAAGGTTCGCTATTCATAATAAGAAATAAGGTTCGCTATTCATAATAAAAAAGGTTCGCTATTCATAAAATAAAAAGGTTCGCTATTCATAAAATAAAACATAGGTTCACTATTCATAATAAGAAATAGGTTCGCTATTCATAATAAAAAAAAAAATAAGGTTCGCTATTCATAAAATAAAAAGGTTCGCTATTCATAATAAGAAATACGGTTCGCTATTCATAAAATAAAAAAGGTTCGCTATTCATAATAAGAAATAAGGGTCGGTATTCATAATAAAAAAAATAAGGTTCGCTATTCATAATTAAAAATAAGGTTCGCTATTCATAATAAGAAATAAGGGTCGGTATTCATAATAAGAAATACGGTTCGCTATTCATAAAATAAATAAAGGTTCGCTATTCATAATAAGAAATAAGGTTCGCTATTCATAATAAAAAAAAAAATAAGGTTCGCTATTCATAATAAAAAAGGTTCGCTATTCATAATAAGAAATAAGGTTCGCTATTCATAATAAGAAATAAGGTTCGCTATTCATAAAATAAAAAAGGTTCGCTATTCATAATAAGAAATAGGTTCGCTATTCATAATAAGAAATAAGGTTCGCTATTCATAATAAGAAATACGGTTCGTTATTCATAATAAGAAATGGGGTTCGCTATTCATAATAAGAAATACGGTTCGCTATTATAATAAGAAATAAGTTCGCTATTCATAATAAGGAAAGAAGGTCGCTATTCAAATAAGAAATAGGGTTCGCTATTCATAATAAAAAATAAAAGGCTCACTATTCATAAAATAAAAAAGGTCCGCTATTCATAATAAAAAAATAAGGTTTGCTATTTCAAAAAATGTTTCAAACTCCCAGGCCATTATGCTCCAAATCGGTACCATAATACTTAAGAAGAGAGAGGCATCCTTGGACACAAAGGGATCCTCGTCGGACGAGGACATTACAAACTTCGAAAAGAAATCGGTAGAAATTGGTCCTGACACATGTTTTTTTTTAAGAATGAAAAATTGAAAATTATTGGGATTGTACTCCCTCCAGGGGGAAAATTGTATTCAACATGGACGACTTCGTAAAAGTTCAAAAACGTAATGATTGGGGGTGGGGGGGGGGGGGGGGGGGGTGGGGGGGGGTAAAAAAATTAAGGGGGGGGGGGGGGTAGCATTGAAGGGGTAACAGTTATATTGGCCCAGTTATATTTAAAAATCTGAGCCATGGTCGACCAAGGCCCTGGTTAAAGAGACATGAGGAGATTTCCAGAAAAAGAAAAAGCGCACCCAAATTTTTTTAACCCTTGTTTTGCATATTTGGAATGCTTACTTACCGTATTAGATCAACACCGGAAGTGAATAAGCCGAATACACCGTCTTTATGTAATAAGGGACGATTTAGTAATTGCAGTCGTGCACGACAGAAATCAAAGCATGGTTCTATAGGCCGAGTACGATAGTAGGCAATTTCAAAACAATGTTTTGCGGTTTTTTTGTACTTGTTGTCAAAAAACTTCTGAACGTTTCTGGTCAGGGGGTCTACGACCGGATCCAGGCAAATTGAGAGAAATTCTTATTCCTCAAAAAAATCTCCTGTAAATTAAGGGGACTCACACATGGGAAATGAGCGAATCGAATATATATAGAAAAGCACAACAAAAAACGTGGTGTTCGTTTGTTATGAGAAGATTGAAAAGCACAACATTGTTGACTGTAATACCCAAAAGGATAATTTTGTTATCAATAAATTGCACTGTTTTTGTTGATTTAAGGCATATGGACCTAAAAATTTAGTTCCTATATAAAATAGATCAGGGCACCGCGGGAGGGGGGGGGGTTGGGGGAACCCCCCCCCCTTACACCCTCCCACCCCCACTCACACACCCCTCCCCCATCCCCCACCCCCACAACCCCCCCCCCCCCACCCCCCCCCCACGAGAGTTTCAAATTCAGGAAAAACAGGGTGTTTAAGCAAAAACGTGTACAAATTGTTTTGTTTTTTCCCTTCACTAGTGCTCTAACGTTTTGGAATTATTTTTTCTTCAGACCCAATCTTAAAACGTATTTCTATTGAACGGCCTCAGTAATCATTTAGGAGTAGGGGAATGATTAAAACCATATTGAGTCCCCACTACCATGTGTGAGTGAATCCATGCTAATTTTGAATTACGTAACATGGCCTTTTGCGTGTGAGCTATAAAAGGCCCGACGTCTGATTTGTTTGTCATTTCCTGATCCAGCCTGTGTGAATAGGCCCACGTTTTTCCGAGTTGGTTGTTACCTTTACAACAAAAACGGACACAGAGGTTCCCTAGGACTATGCCTGTCCATCGGGAATTGTCAATAGCGTAGAGTGCTGCCACTCTGACGGGAAGGGTTACAAGCAAGCCCAAAGTCGCTGATTTCATCGGGATATCGCCCCGAGTACGGTCTGTGAAAAAGCGTCAGGGAATCATCGAGACGGTGGGTCATTGAGGCCCACGAAAATCACCAGGATGACCACGATTGAAAACGCCAACGAACTGGTCTTATCGTCTTGTAGCCGAACAATTTCGACTGAAGACAACGCCACGCCGACAGGGCCACTGTATTAGTGCGACATTTCTTGAGGCAGGAGGGGTGGAGCAGATCCATGGCCTGCTGATCCCCTGATATGAACCCTTATCGAGGCATGACTGGATGCCTTGACCGAGCCCCTCAATGAGGGATAATCTTTCTCAAACTCTACAAGAGTTAGCTTAGGCTATGGACGATTAGTCTGCCCTTGTCATCATATTTAACAACCTCGTGGACAGTATGCCGCGACGTCGTGACCCACTGATTCATGCCTGGGGGGGGAGCCATATTCGATATTATTGACTGATTGACATTTAAAACAGTACTATTGACATTTCGATGCTGGAATTACCCAAAATGTGTCGACTCTGGAAACTTACTGATATGCACAAAATTGTAACAAAATCCTTAAATCTGCTATTCAAATATACCTTTTTCTTTTCAGGCTAAGGACCCAGTTTCGTAAAGGGTTATTGTGGACTAAGTTTGTTCGGAAGAGGCTGATGATCACTGATCAACAAGTAGTGTGGCTCATTACAACCCTAGGTATCAACAAAATAACTCACACTATACATCATTCCATAAAAAGTGGTCAAAATATTTTATTTCCAATCTTTATGCTGTTATGTTCCCCCAACATTGTATATGAGGGAATCGTGTAATGTTTCGCTCTCCTCCTATGAGTCGCTCGGCCCCTCCTATGATTTTAACCCCTAAGCGCCTCCCCTGAAATAGCCGTGCAACCCAAACTAACCAATCAGCATATTTATGTTGGCAAATAACTTGTTCAAACCCCATTCTCAGGCGTTTTTTCCCGTAAGATGTCCTGAACATTTCTTTTTCAAGTTTAGTTTCATGATTGGTAACTCTGGTTTTTTCCTTGTGACCCAATTCATAATCCTCTCCATAGGCCTCGCAGCACTATCCTAGCTTCTTTTCAGCATATTTGTTGTTTTGTTTTGTGTGGAGAAAATATTAAGAGAAATCAAATCTCCTTATGGAAGAGGTGAAGTGGAAAAGTGATTATTTGGGTGTACTTTATTGAAATATTCTTGGATAAAAAATAAGAGACATTTTATAAAAATACGGAAAAGGGTGTATCCTCAAAACAAAAAAGGCTTAAGAGTCCGACTCGAAATTGAATCTAAGTGTGATATTAAACGAGTGAGTCAGAGATTAAATGGCATTTCGGATCCACAGCCTCGTCCCGCCGACCTTACCTAAAAAAAGTGGAGATTTTTAGTAATCCACACTGTGAAAAATTTGTAAATTTAAAGGAAATCTGGCATCATTCTGCCACAAACTTGGTAAACTATACATTTTGAATCTATAGAATTTAGCGAGACGGCGTCTCGTGGACGTCAAGGTCTGAAATACCCTTCAAACACAATAATGACCTTGTGCACAATGATCTAAATTTTATATAATAACACTGATTTCATATGATTTTAATCAGATTGGTTCAGATTTTTGATATGTCAAAACACACAATTACAATAATCTTACACTGGAAGTTACCATGCCAAACAGGGGTCGTCGCCCCTTTAACTACATTGATGTTATTGCTCGAGACCATCCAGCAGGATCCATCCGACATCCCTAACTTAATGACAGACAGGGACATTTGGCGCGACATGGTGAACAGCATCTCGGCGGCGGCGGCCGTAGTAGATTATGATATAATCAATATAATAAATAGAGCGTCGTGAACAAGGCTAGCCCGAATTATATTCATATGGTGAGATGAATGGAGTTTCAAATAAAAAAAAAATACATAAAAGTACCAGATTTTAAAATTTGAGTTGTAAAAATAATGAAAACTTGTTTGCGAACCTGATTTTAGCACACTTTACCCGTTCTTTAGGAGTGTAAAGCTAAAATTTTACCAAGTTTGAACAATTATGTTGTGATTAAATCTTCTGAGGAGAAAAATATGTACCTGAAATACCTTTGTGGTATTATAAATATAGGAGACACTGGGTTCGCGATCACTGGTTGAATGACCCTCGGGTTGAATGACCTTGAATGACCCCGATGACCTTGCCGTGAACTTAAATTTCGGCATCAACAATCAAACCCACCTGTTTTCTACGGTTCAGTCCATACACCAACGTTTTACCCATTTGACCTCCTTTACCTTGAATGACCCCCCCCCCACCACCCACCCAACCCCCATGATGACCTTGGATCCACTACTTATACAAACCCACCCCCCACCTTCACCATTCCCTACCCTCAAACCCCTCCCCACACAACTTTTTAGGTCCTTCGGACGGTAAAGGTTGACCACACCAACAAAGTTTCAGGAACGTGCGCCCCATCGGTCTCCGAGAAACCAACGCTTACCCCATTTGGACTCCTTGACATGAATGACCTGATGCCTTGATCCACTACTAAACCAATACAAACTCGGTCTTCGGACGGCAAGGGGCACTAACCCACCCAAGTTTCAGACAACGTGCGACCCGCGGTCTCCGAGAAACCAACGCTTACCCCTTTGACCGCCTTTGACCTTGAAGACCCTGATGACCTTATCCACTAACCAATACAACCGCGGTTTTCGGACGGTCAAGGGGCACTCACACACCAAGTTTCAGGAACGTGCGACCCGGTCTCGGAAACCAACGCTTACCATTTCTTACCTATTTGACCTTGAATGACCCTGATGACCTTTGATCACTAAACAATACAAACTCGGTCATTTCTTTTTTTTTTTTTTTTTGTGGCCGGTCGAGGGGCACTTCCCACCAAGTTTCAGAACGGGCGACCCTCGGTCTCCGGAAACCAACGGCTTACCAATTTGCCCTCCTTGACCTTGAATGACCCTGTGACTTTGATCCACTAACCATACAAATTCGGTCTTCGGACGGTCAAGGGGCAGCACCCCCAATAAGTTTCAGGAAACGGCGACCCTCGGTCTCCGAGAAAAGAAAATACACGTGGGCACACAGAACATGACAGGACAGACAGACCACCCGGTATTAATATATCTAGATAATATGCGACACGATTTTTTTTCGGAATTTTGCAGATTTAGTGGGCTTGAGAGGGCACTCGATTTAGTTGACTCTATTTTACGCAACTTTAATTTTAACCGGCAAGTAATTAAGGGAAGCGATGGTGATGGATTCCTATAGAGAAAACCCCTATAGTCCACTCAATCTATAAAAATATATGGTACACCTGGGACAAAATTGCTACGGAAGGTTTTCTTGCTGTACCTAGCGTAAAAGACTTCCAAAACAAACATGTCAAAATGAAAAAGGGAGGAAAGCATGGCAAGACATGCTAATTTGCACTTTATTTACGTGACGTATACGCCCATATAAATGCATGTTTGGGAGATTTTTTTTAGTATTTGAACATGTTTGCATGGGCTATGCCTGCAAGGTGTGGAGCAATTGCAGTTGATATTATTAAAAGTGGAAGTATAGACAGGTAAAACCCAGGTCATGACTAATCAACTTTCCAACCACAATTTCACTAGTATTTTTATGTTGTATATACTATAGTTCTTCAAAAAAAGCTTTTGGGCCATCCAGGATTTTTGACTTAAAAACAACTTGGCGGCCAAAATCAAATTATTACTAAAAAAATTATTAATAAATTAATTATAGCTACCGATTATCTGTAAAAACAGCTGGAAAATTCAAGATGGCTAACAATTCAGTAAAACACGATTTTAGTCAAAAATTGCATTTGACAGACCATTTATATTTCTTATTGGCCGCCATTTTGGGCAAAATGGTAGTCCATAGTTTTTCTGGTAGTGTTCAACAAATATTTAAGAATGCATTATTAAAATACGCTATATTGTAAAGATTAAACTTTTGGTTAGCTTATTGTATTGATCGTTTGGGACGGTCACTTTAAGTATTGGGTTACGTGGTCAAAATATTGAAGAGTTTCTTGTGTGGCTGCAAAGACCTACGCTTTCGTACATTAAAGTGGATAATAATTGATTTTATGAGTGCGTTTTATAATTGTTAGCTAATTTTGGCACAATTGTTATTTTGGCCGCCATTTTGTTTTTAAGTAAAAAAAATTTCACTTGGCCCAAAGCTTATTTGAACACAATATTGTTATGCAAATATTAAAACACTAGTAAAATATGATTCAGGGAAACATGTTAATTATGGTTGGAATTAACATCCTCGTCTAAAACTACTAAACTATTTCCTCCCACATGCTCAAACAGTAGTGTACCCTAGGTCATATATAAACTAGCTCTTGCCACATTTTCAGTAGTGCTTTTGTGTTGTATAAGTATATGATTTATAATAAGCTTTTGGGGCCACCTGATTTTTTAATTTTAAGAAAATGGCGGACCAAAATACCCATTTGGGACCAAAATGAGCTGAAAAATGTTTATACCCGTCAAAAAACGTACACAAAACTCAAAAATTGGCTTACTTCAATGTACAAGGCATAGGGTTGGCATCTACAAGCAATATTCTATTTTGTTTGAGTTCTAACCAAAGAAGTCAAAATGGCTGCCAACAATTATATAACAAGTATATACCAAGTTCTATACAATTAAGCATAACGAAAACGTTCTTTAGAACATAGATCGTAATTTAATGATGCGTGATTAAAATTATTGTTTGCTGCTACCAAACCCCTATTGGGCTATCCATATGCTCAAAATGACTTGCCGTAAGAAATATCAATGGCGGTCAAATGCAATTTTTTTGACGAAAAATCGACTAAATCGTGTTTTTACAGAAATTTTTTAGCCATCTTGAATTTTCCAACCGTTTTTAAGATAATCGGTAGCTATATTTAATTTAGTAATAACTATTGAAATGACAAACAACAACCATTTAGACACGAAATATTCCCCGCAATACAGTTACAGTAATTACAAGGAAAAAAACTGTAATGACCTGAATATCACAGCCTTGGAATTTTTTAGCCGCTTTTTGAGCACAAATGATACCCTATATGCTTTTTTTGTAGTAGCTCAACAATACGTAACAATTCCATCAGTATATTACGATAAATATGGAAGTTACCATGCCAAAACGGGGTCGTCGCCCCTTAAACTAACTACAGTGATGTGATTTGCTCCAGACATCCAGCAGGATCCATCTGACATCCCCACTTATGCAAACAGGGACTTTGCGCTACATTGGTGAAACAGCATCTCGGCTGCGGCCGTTAGATAATAGATCCTTTAAGATAAAAACTTTAAGGCAATCCATTAATGTATTGAGCGTTTGTGGTGGCCATTTGAATTTTTTCGATAATTTGAAGTTTCATCCCTTTGTCAAAACAAAGAGCAATGTGTTTGTAAATTACAATGGAGAATGATGAGTTTTTGTGTGTATTTCTCAACACGGAAAAAAACGGTTTAGCCATTTTCAGTAAAAGTTTGATATTTTGGCCGCCATATTGTTTTTTTAAGTTAAAAATCAGGATGGCCCAAAAGCTTATTTTGAAGATATAGTATTACAACACTATAAAAACTAGTGAATATGTGGTAGGAACGTAGATTAAGTTATGACCTGGGATGTACCCGTCTGTAACGGTCATTTTTCAAAATGGCCGCAGTTTTCCCGCCCAAAATCCTTTTGCTTTCTTGATTATTTGTCAGACTACATCGGGATGGGGAGATTTTATTTAGACAACTTTATTACCGAGAGAGTATTTTTTTTTATCAAACACATTGGGTCAACTACTGCCGGGGGCACTCCCTATATGCAAGTGATGGGTATTATGGCCCGGCCAGGTGAAAAATAGGGTCTTTTCAGATAAAATGTACCAACATCGGGGTCATACACTACTGAATAAATATGAGGTCCATCCAGTATGAAACTTTAAGAAGGGGACCGCTGAGGTTAAAACCTGAAGTTAAACATCGGAAGTGCTTCTTTTCCGAGAGTTCAAACTGAAATGAAATTATAAATTTGCCTTGCCGATGAAATTTAAAAAAATTTTAAAAATGTGCACGTAGGAGGCCGCGAAAATTTTAAATTGGGTGTTCATATTCTTTAAACAAGGTTTTATGCAAACTTGGTGAAAAAAAGTGGATAGCAGGAACCAGAAAATGGGGGTAATTGAGTTTGTGAACATTTTAAAAGGGGGTCATTGGGTAAGTCTTGGTAACCCGGGGGGTTTCTTGGATTTTGGTCGGGGTACCCTGCTCGTTCCAAAAAAGAGGGACTAGCGGCAAATCGGGACTACCGCTAGGGGGTATCAATTCAGGTAGATTGGACTGGCTCATTGAAAACCTGGGAAAATTCACTTTTAACATGTCAGTAAAATAACCCTGCAGGGTGTAAATTTTCTTACCAGTACTACCAATTTTTATTTTTGTCATATATTCTTCTTTAAAAGGTATTTTTTTTATTCACGTATTACTTCCATGGGATCAAAGAGAGAAAGTTGCTTGCATAAGGAATTTGGTTACGCATATCGGCGAAGTAACTGATTCTGCTCAAATAAATTGTTCCTAATTATACCTTTCAATACTCTGGGATATTCAATTGCAAAAGTTTGCACCTTTGATTTGAAAATGAATCAAATGTCAATCACAATTTCTTTCCTAATATCAGTGCCCAGTAGATGTCATCATGCAGCATTGACTCGATCAAATAATGCACTTGTTTGATATCCAGTAAATCGCTCGTATGCAGAGGATAAAGCACTACAAATTACTGTTCAACTGTATGGGGTTAATAACACTGGCTCTGTACTTCCAGATAAAAAGGATTTCAGGTGCAGGTGCTCATCACCGGATTAAGATCGAGCTATTTTTTTTAATGACGCAAAGCGCCAGATTTCTTCATCCTCTTTCACGAATAAATAAATCTTTAGGCTTTACTGTTGCGTTCAATTAACTTTGACCCATATGTCATCATTTCGAAGGAGGAAACAAAGCTGAACAAAAAAAATCATGAAAGAAAGTTGTTTGGCAGACTGTGGCCTAACACCTTTGTGCAGAAACGAAACTTAACTTACAGTTCCGTGTCGCGTCAAAAAAAAACACAACAAAAAAAACCCTATTTATTTTCAATATTACGTGTGTTAGCATAGGTCGCAAGACCACCTTCTTTTGTATTTTTTCTAATATCTGGGGGTAAATTGAATAGAAATGAGGGTCGCAGTAAGTTATGGATCTTGGTCTTGCCACAAAAAATGTTAGGTCACAGCTTACCAAAGCAACAATCCACCGTGAGTTTTTCACAGGTAGTTTTTTTTTCAATAAAATGATGAAATAGACAGTCAAAATTATTGAACTCACAGAAGAACCTCAAACGTTATTTTATCGCGAAACGAGGCCAGCTCAATCCAAACTGGGGGTAGACGTTTCATATGACAGCGTTCAAGCTTACAAAAGGAGTTGCCCTTGAGTCCGTCTGCGCTACTGCACAAAATCATACAGTGCATGACGGAATCAAAGGAAAATAACTCATTTGCGTACTAGAGACTTCTATGTGAAAGAACTACCCAATACTGGGCAGGGATAACCAGTCTATAACGCCTGCCATCTATTCAACTGTGTGGACAGTAACAAAGAGCTACAAAGGGGCTCGCAGTTCCAACTAAAACAAAGGGGAATCTGAGTGCTTTGGCCGCTGATAGCGGTGATTACTGGAAATATGTCATTATTTGCTTGAGTCAATGTAGCATAGTGTATGTCCCTTGATCACGGATATTCAGAAAAAAGGAAATGAGATTGCATTTTATTAATTTCATGAAAATGTGCAACCTTTACAATTGCCCAGAGCCAATAAATGGTAATTATAAAAATTTACTTGTTTATAGTGGAAAATGCGTTTACTTCTGCGAAGTATGGAATCAAAATGAACAATTTTTACTTTGATCCCATGGCCAATATTGAAGCAGGGTCCCGGTAGGGGTATAATTTTACCGCAAATAGGTCCCGTTAGGGGTATAGTTGCACCGGAAAACGGGTATATTTTAAATGAAAATTGGGTCCCGTTAGTGGTACACTCTCAGAAACCCTGGAACGAGCATGGGTACCACAAACTTGAGAACCCCCCTCCGGGCTGGGTAATAGGTAGGACAGCGAGCCAAAAAAGGGGGTCAAGCATTCTAGGCGTCCCCAAAGTAAGCATCTCACAGACTGGACTACGCAGCTCTAAAAGGGAATGTGATTATGTGTGCACAAGTTCTACTACAAAACATCATTTGAGAATGCTTGCAGATCTTCATCTAAATACCAAAAGAGACGGAATGGAAAACATGACCGTCAATGAGGAAGAGAATCATTAACCTGTCTGACATTACAAACGGTACCCAACTCAGAGGTGAGACTTCAAGTACCTCGGGTCCTATGTTGGCAACAAGCAAGAAAGTTAAAGGACCCGTAGCCCGCGCCCGGTTGGACAATAAACGGTCCCCAAAAAAGAAGTCCCCCTCTGGGATGACCAGACTTGTCATGAAAAAACTCACTTCGATGGGTATATTCATCGCATCACGTAATTTATTGTTTACAGGAAACATTTTTCAATGTAATACAGCTCATATTTGTTGGAAAGGTAATGCCATTTTCTAACAACAAGCCATTTGTGTAAAAAATGATGTGTTCAAAACAGACCAAAAAAAAGTGCCACTTTTCAACTTCTAAAAGTGCCAACATGTACAAAAAGTTCAATTACTTTAAGTCTGCTTCGTTAGTTGAGCGCATGTTTTCAAACTGTTCATTTAACATAACGATTCACTTCCCTTCTTTGTCGCTGGGACACATTCAACTTCACCATTTTTTTGGTCTCATTGTATGTAGTAGGCATTATCATTGAGTCTATGTCATGTCTGGAGAAACATTACGTTTCTCGGTTGCCCTCGTCATTCTGTGTTTACACACCCTCTAATTGACGAGTTGAACAAGAAGAATAGTGAGACGAGGTTCATTATTTTTATTAACATTATTGGCTTATCAATTGTTATCGCAAATGATTATGCAAAAGTTATTCCTTTATTTTAATTACTAACCTGTAATCCTGGCGGCCGGGGTAGTTGCCATGTAATGATGGAATGTCATGCCGTACTGTTGTAAGCGGGGTTTTCCCATGACGAGGCAAATCTTTTAACCTCACCAGCTGCATTCCCCTTGCAATCTCTTTTACAGAACCTCTTCCAGAAATGCAGTGTATCTCGCTCGTTCTAACTCAGTTTAACTACACTGTGCATGAGAAATCACATTGCCAAATGTGTCCTGAAAGATTTCTGGCAACCGTTGCCCATTCAATCAATCATCCATCAGTTCATTCCTCTAAACATTCCATTTTAAATTAGCTGCTCTTTCCAGTCCACACTCTGAATCCAAATTCATAAAGCATTATGCTTTTCTTTTTCATGACCCAAACCTGTATCACTTCTTGCCATCCCCTCATAATTATGAAAAGCATTATGTAATCAGGATGATTACAAGGCGAACAATTTGGCAGGGCATTTCAAATGTTAGCCATTAAGGACCACATATTAAGGGTTCATTTCACATTATGTTGCACTAAGTTGCCAACAGTTAAAATGTGCAACTTTTTTGGCCTGTTTTGAAAACCTCATTTTTACACAATGCTGTTTGTTCGAAAACACCAGGCATTACCTCTTGTACTTCAACAAATGATGAACTCTATTACATGGGAAAATGTTTCCTGTAAACAATATTAAAATATTGAATGGGAAGAAATACACCATCAAAGTGAAGTTTTATCATGACCAACGTTGGTCATCCAAGAGGGGGACTTATTTTTTGGGGACCGTTAGCTTCGTCCATACTCCCAGCTTTTAGCGGAAAGAGTGAGTCAACATGTGGGGACCAAGAAAGCTACTTTTTATTTCATTTACCCTGTGAACTCTTAGGGCTGAAGGAGATTTTGGTTTGGAAAAATGACCCCATTTGAGTCATCGATATTAATTTGACACAGTAGTCTATAGGGCTAAGAAACTCATGTTTGTACCTCTCACATGAGAACGGTGTGAAATATGGCGCAAACGTTACAGATGGGGTTTGGAGTGAAGGACATTCTATCAAGATGAAATTTATATACTTAAATCAGGTCGTCTCGAAATGTTAATAAGAACCAAAATATAGCAAAAATGGGCACATGATTTATACAAATTAGCAGTCTTGCAATACTTTTTTTTTCTGACTTTTGATATGTTGTCTTTTACAGAAAGGAAAACGGAAGCATTTTACCGAAATTCCCTATCCATCAATGCACCAAGAATTACGAGTAGATATTGCATCACTCCATTTGTAACGCTCGCGGTTTAGTGCGCCTCCTTAAACTACGCGAACATTTTTGGCGCAAAAATACAAAGGCAATCAAAGAGACTCGTTACTAGGTCAAATTGAGGTTAACAGCAAACGGTTTTTTGCACAGTTATGACAGAGAAAAAAACTGACCGTATGACACAAAACACCATAGAATATATATGCGCTATTTATTTTATCTAATCGTACATCGTTGGTGCACTGGGGATAGGAATTTCGGTAAAAAATGTTCCGTAGGAAACCCAAATTCAACGTATTGTTAGTCTAAGTAGTTAAAAGATTTCAGATGTTATTACCGCAAGTTTAGAGGGAGCTGGCCTCGTTCGCAATTAAAATAAACTTTGAGGTTCTACTGTGAGTTCAATATTTTGACTGTATATTTCACATTTATGAAAAAAAAATAATGTGAACAAAACTAGACCGGTATTCAAAAAAGCGGGGTAACTTTAATCCAGGGTTAAACATGGTTTAACCCCGATATGGGTTTAAATTCATGTATCCTCTATGGGACAAAACCCCCCCCTCCAAACCCCCCCCAAATATTAACCACAGGTTAAAATAACCTGGGTTAAAGTTAACCCGCATTTGTGAATATCGACCCATCTATAGAGTTCCTTGGTAAGCGTGACCCCTAACATCTTGGTGCAGAACCAACATCCATACTTATTATAAAAATATGACCCATTTTCCATCAATGTACCACCATGTTTTAGATGAATACAAAAGAAGGGGTTCAAGCGACCTATGCTACAACGCGGTAAATGAATAGAAACGGGGTTACGCGGCATGTTACTGTAAGTTAAGTTGTGTTATGTTAGGCTATGTGAGGGTTAGGTCACAGTCTGTCAAACAACTTTCTTTCATGATTTTTGTTCATCTTTGTTCCTTTCGGAGAATGATGAAATAATACGGCCAACGTTAATTGAACGCACAGTAGAGGGCAAGGTTTATTATTCGTGAATGAATGAGGAGCAAGGATATGTCGCTTTGCGTCATGAAAAAAATACCTCAATCTAATAGGGGTAGTGATAGCACTAAAATATTTTCAAATGCTGGGTAACCAGGGGGATTTTGCAAAGTGGACCTTTTAAACCGAAATTTTAACAATTTTTCGACAAAAAAGCAAATTGTTGGCTCGTTTCCGATCGCAAAAATCGATTTTCTTTGCCTTTTGAGGCATTTTAGGGGGTTTGGGGGCCTTTTGGAATTTGGGGGGGGGGGGCCCGTCCACCCCTCACCCTTACCCTCCCCGCCCCCACCCCACACTGGTTAAGGCACCTGGCTCGTACTTCCAGATTAAAAGTTCAATTTGAAAAGTGCTTTATCCTCTGCCTACCGAGCGGATTTACTGGATTTCAACAGTGATATTATTTGCTCGATTCAATACAGCATGATGTACATTAGCACCCTTTTTTTTCTATTATGAATAGCGAAACGTATTGTCATTAATAGCGAACCATTTTGATTCTGATTTGCGATTCTATTTTCTATTATTGAAAAGCGAACCTTATTTTCAACAATGAATAGCGAACCTTATGTTTTTTTATGAACAGCGAACCTTATTTCCATTATGAATAACGAACCTTATTTTTCTTATGCAATCGACCTTTATTAATATTATGAATGCGAACCTTAGTTTTTTAGGAATAGCGAAACCGTATTTTTGTAGAATAATAGGAACCTTAATTCCTGATTATGAAATAACAAACCTAGATTCTATTATGAATAGCGAACCTTATAAATAGCGAACCTTTTTTATTATGATTAGCGAACCTTAATTCGTATTATGATAGCGACCTTTTTTCTATTAGAATAGCGAACCTTATTTTTTATTATGATAGCGAACCTTATTTTAATATATGGAATAGCGACCCTTAGTTCTATGATGAATATCGAACCTATTTAAAGTATGAATAGCGAACCTTGATTTTCTTATATGAATAGCAACATATTTTTATATGAATAGCGAACGTATTTTCTATTATTGAAATTAGCGAGCCTTATTTTCAATTATGAAATAGAGAACCTTATTTCAATTATGAATAGCGACCTTATTTCTTATTTCAATAGCGAATACCTATGTTATTATGAATGGCGACCTTTTTTATATGATTAGCGAACCTTAATTCATATTATGAATAGGCGAGCCTTAGTTTTCTATTATCAATAGCGAACCTTATTTTTATATGAATAGACCTGAACCCTTATTTATAGTTATTGAATAGCCGACCCTTATTTTCATATTATGAAATCATCGAAACCTTATTTAATATTATAATACGCCAACCTTATTTTCATTATGAATAGCACAACCAAACATATTTTGGTATTATGCACATAGCGAACATTATGTTCTATTTATGAATAGCGAGCCTTATTTCAATTATGAATAGGCGAACCTTATTTTCAATTATGAATAGCGCACCTTATTTATTATTAATAAATAGCGAACCATATTTCATATTATGAATATGCCTTGCAACCTTTTTTATTATGATTTTAGCAACCTATAATTCCATATATGAATAGCATATCGTATTTCGCTATTATGAAAAGCGAAAGCCGGAACCTTATTTCAATTATGAATGAGCGACGTTATTTTTTTCTCATGAATAGCGAACCCTATTTCATATTATGAAGATGCACACCTTTCTCATTATGAATAGCGGACCGGTTTGTATTTAGAATAGCGAACCTTATTTTTTATTATAAACGATTCCCCTTTCTGCATTTATGACGAAGCGAACCTTTTTTTCTATTATGATAGCGACGAACCTTTTTTCAAATTATGAATAACGGAATAATTGTGTGTTTATGAATTAGCGAACCTTATGAATACCGAACCTGATGAATAGCGGGCCTTATTGACCCAATAAATGCAGTCAGAATGTGCTTGTGTCACCTTGTGTGATATGGAAGACATTCAGGTTCGCGTCTCTGACTACTGTTAAGCGCCAGACTGCAGAATTTAACAGCTGGAATGACTTGCCTAACTGCATCGGCGGATACAAGAAATACGGCTCTTGATTACAAAGTGGAATATATCCCTAAAATATATCTTTTCTTATGAAGGGGGACTGAACAGGTGGGGGGGGGTGGGGGGAGGTGGTCTCGGATTTCGGTTGCGTCGGGATGTGCGGCTGAGGACTCGAAAAACCCTCACAATGGCATATGCCTATGGCATTTTCTCAGCCTAAGGGTCATTTGGTAGAAAAGTGTACAATTTTTGAAGGATTTTATTCAAATATATATCCGTTTTTGTTTAGACTGTGGCTTTTAAGAGCCAGATTAAGGGATTTCTCATAAACAAAAACCCATGTCTAAGGATTCTAAGTCATATGGATAAAACCATTCATTGGCAGCTTAAAAATTAATACAAAATTCTAACTAAAAATATTTAGGTAAAAATCAAAATAACAAATGAAAAGACAGAAACAAAAAATTAAAGAATCAGATGACAAACTAACTAAAGATAATAAATATGAATATAAATTTGTCAAAATAAAAAGAAATCTGTATCTCTAATATTATTTTATTTTAAATGAAAAAAAAATATGCATGCTAAGTTGAATCAAAAAATAACAAATATATTAAAAGAAATTTATAGTAATAAATAAACATAAAAAGTAATAAATACAAATGAAAAAAAAATAATAACAATATTCTAAATAAATAAATAACAATAACTAATTACAAATATGAACCAAAATAAAATACTAGTAGATTAAAAGAAAAAGAAAATAAAAAGGAAAGAATTTGTTCAGTAAAGATGCGGCATGGTATGTTAATCATTTCTGTTATTAAATAAAGACCAGTATTGGTAAATTAAAAATGATTGAAAATGAATGAAACAATAATATAAGCATTGAAAATGAACAATAATGACAAAACAAAAAATGTTTTAAAAAATAAAATATGAATACTAAAATTGTAAGGCGTTTGACGTGGATTTGTTAAGCGCAAGCTTGCTTACACCTCAGCATTCTGTTAGAGCCGTCATGACGAATGGAGAATTAGTTTGAGGGTGCGAAGTATCATGCGCAGGTACCGCGGATAACTGTGCGTTTGTTTGCGTTTATTAAAATCGCGCATCTCTACGCCGGCGTTCGGTTGCTGCATGCGAATGTGGGGCGCGGATTTTTAGTGCGCCCAACAAGACGCCCAATTGGAAAAAGTCTCCAATTTCAGTGGTTTTCGGCTGGTAATGAAGAAGTAAGTCGGTGACCCTCATTTTTTATTTCAAAATTTTGAAGAACGACATTGAGGACCTCCAAAAAACTGAAAGGGAACACAATATGAATATAAAATAAACAACAAGCAAAACAATTATGCACATGTAAAAAAAATATTTAATAATTACAAAAAATAATATATAAAAAACAAAGGAAATAGGAACTAACGAAAAATAATAAACTAGAAGTAAATTGATTAAAAAAAAAAATGTTAAAAAACTGACAAATTCTTATTAAAAAAAATATTCCATTTTTTTAATAAAGAAAAATAAGAACTACATTTTAGTTTAATATTTCTTTTTTTGTTTTTTTTTTTCATTTTTTATTTTGTGAAAATAAAAACTGAATGGAGTACAGAAAGGTAATAAAGTGTTCTGGAAGTGAATGATTGGCAAACACTTGTAGTGTTGATAGGAGAACCTTGCGGAATTGAAAAGGGAACCCTGTGGAAGGGGACCCTGGTGTTATTTAAATTGGGAAAGGAAATCTGGGTAGTTGAGAAAGGACCAAGAGGTGTTGGAAAGAGCCCCATCATGGAGAGTTTGGAATGGCCAGATGTAGATGGAAAGCATAGGCGTGCCCAGGAAAATTTTATGGGGGTGGCGGGGACTAAAGATGTTCGACCATGAGAGCGAAGCGGCGTAGCGATCGGATTAGACTAAACAGGGGGGTCCAGGGGTCCGCATTAGGGGCCCTGGTGAGGTTTGCAGGGGCAACGCCCCGGCGGGGGTCCAGGGCGAAGATCCCCTGGAAGATCATGAGGTTTAGAGAGTTTTACAAGACTGAAAAACGCCTTTCATTGAGTACTTCTTCCGACGCTTTTTGATCTGCATTTGCATGAAAAAATCAGTAAATTACCATGTTCCTCTTCTGTTTCTTCTTTTTTCTTCTTTTCTCCCATGCTCTTTTTCTTTTCTTTCTCCCTTTCTTCTTTCTTCCTGCTTTTTCTTGAGAACTTTGAGGGGGGGCTTTAGCCCCCAAAGCCCTCCCCCTGGGTACGCCAGTGTAAAAAGGGTAAACCTTGGATATTAGCAATCGGGTGTGAAAAAGGCTTGGTGTTAGGTGGAAAGGGTGACCTAGGTTAGTTGGAAAAATTCACCCGTGTTATCTCAATTCGCAAAGAAGAGGACAGAAAACACCGGAGTGGGCATTGAGGCAGTTCAGCCATCTGAGAAGGTCATTTAATGACATATGGTAATTGACAACAGGAATGGGTTCGAAGACCTCATCAAAGTCCGTAAACCCTGGTTTGCGCAACAAATATGAACCCAAACAAAACGGCACACTGGCCTAAATTCGGGTGAAGACCTCGCATACGGTTAAACAATTATATCTTGGTGGAAGCACTCTGATAAAGTAGCAAAAATTGTTGCGTGGGTACTGGACCTTACTTCCGATGAAAATAAGTGAAGGACAAAATTCAAACATTAACGTTTATTTAGCAAATACAATTAATTACAGCCAAAGATATCCCCGAAGACTATCAGTGGGATTATATAACATACGACAAACGAGGAAAGATCAGTATTGATATACATGTAGGCTTGTAACAACCTTTACATGTTTTAATGGCACTGATTTAAATCGTTAAACTCGAAAGATATGCAATATACTTCTCCTGAGAGTGAGCACTAATCTTGATCTCAGTGTATAAACTTTTTTATATCCTTTCAGGCTTTAAAATGATTTAAATCAACAATTATACATATTATACCTTTGTTATGCTATCGATATAAACCGTGATAACCCGAGGGAAAAAGGGGAAGAAGGGCAACCAGTTAGTTTGGCACCAGAAGCAAAATGCATTATCGCCCGAGCGGAAACTCCGTTAGAAATACTTATTGGAAATTGAAGGAATATATCCAAAATGAATACCATGCTTGAAATCAGTACACAAAAATATTATAAATCCAAAAAGCATGATACCACCAGTAGTTTTTGAAACAAAGCAAAATAATATAGCCGTTGAAGCACTCGTAGTAAGTTTTAGTTAGAATTAATATGTTTTAGAAATTTTAGAAATAGGAGAATAAACCAAAAATAGGACACCCAAATCTAGAAAGTAAAAATAGAATAGGGAGGAAAACACATCCAACCAAGTTGATAGGAAGTAGTAACTTGACAAATGGCCCCACCCCATCACCCTCCCCCGCCCCCTCCCCCGGAAAAACCTGTGAAGGTGGAGGTCTGAGCTGTAATCCCCATTAAGATTCGACACATGAATTAGTTATTTAAAAATTCCACTTGCTTCTAATATATTTTTCTAAATACTTCACTTATCACTCAATTACTATATAACATCACACATTATATTCATCGCGTACTGTATTTGCTGAACCTTGTGATGAACAAATAAAGATTGAATGATTGATTGAAGTACAGCAAGATTATACACCAAAAAGGGGGTCAATGTGCCCCATTCCCCGAATAGAATCTTAAGCGAATACGAAATTAAATGAAATTGGACCATGTCAAGGAAAGAGACATCAACATCAAAAACACCACATTAAAATTGAGAACCGTTATAATATTTTTTTTGTACATATTATTTTATGTAACATTTATAAAGAGGTCAATACCCTTCCGCATTGCGTTTGTCGTGACCTCGTCAATCGCAATCGTATTGCAACACTTACTAAATGCAAATTTGGTATCATTATTATCAACTCTTTATTTACAATATTATAATAGTAGCATGTATATTGGGAACTTTTATTCTATTTTGCCACTTAACATTTTATTCTTATTTAAGTTAATGTCAAGATCTTTTATATGTAGTTGCTTGATTGACAAATAATCTGAATATCTGAATATCTATTGAAAGAAATGACATTTCAAGGGTTCATCTATTCACGTAGAATAAACAAACATGTATTGTACAAAGAATTGTAGATGGTTAAACGCAACTGCAATGGCCACATTACACCCACAGCACCTTATCAAGCTCAAAACACTCTCTAAAGCTTACCTACAAATGATTCATTGAATGGTAAGCCAAAAAATTGATGGATTCCCTGAATTGCCTATTTTGCTGTGCTACTGGCAATAGATTTCAACAGGAAATCAAAAGGGGTTTGTTGAAATGATAATAAGGAAATTGTCAACGCACAATAAAAATGTACAGGAGAATACAAGACAGCTCAGAAAAAAACATAAGGAAACATTAATAGGAACACGGGGTTGAATGGAGATGACACGAAAAATAGGGGAATGAAAAGAATGGGGTTCCGTCCTACTGCGTTTAATGAATAACAGAAATACACTCACGCTGTACATGAAGGGGCCATAGAACAGACCTTGGCGCTCAAGTTGTGGCTCAACACTCGCGTGCTATCTAAGTAGCTCTACCTCCTTGACCTCTCTGAGCGCCACTTAACTAAGCTTACCATCCAAAGTAAACCTTCTTCCCATCCTCCCCTCTAAGCTAGCCATCCAAGTAACTCTTCTTTCTCTTCATCCTATCCCTCTCCAACTTTCCTGCTCATGCCCAAAACCTCTAAACTTCTGTAAAAAAAGGTCGTCCAAAGAAACAGCTGCGTATACCTCCCTTCAGACACCTTCTGCTCACTCAAGTCCTAAAAGACATCTGTATTAATAACCTTTTGCCCAAGGAATACTATACTCATCGTTTTCCTCAGAATCACACTCACAAGTCCCTACACACGACAATATGCTACATTAAAACCGGTTAACCATGGCCACTTTCGTTACCCACAACTGGTTCTCATAACATCATGCACATCCAAAATGCTTTTTACTACCTACTTTTCCAAACTTCATATTTTGCCAGACGGACATTCTTATTATCTCCAGGCATACAGGCATCCCAATATTATTGCACTTCCCAGCTAGTTAAAAGATGACACTCGCAGTATTTCCTGCTGTATTCTAAGGACCAAGCGGAACACCTTAGATACCACCAAACAATATTGTTTACAACAAAATATAAACTGACCCACACAGTTACGTAAGCAAAAAACTACACTCTGCCATCAAAAGTATTTATTTCCAACCACTTACTAACCCTTAGACACATTAAGCCTGCATATCAAGCCATATTAAACAAAAAAAGTAACAACTAGGACCAGGACAAGCTCCTGTTGAGCTCCAAAGGTTGGTTCACTGGTTTCACAGATGGAACAATGCATGGATAATCAATAGCATAATGGAAATTGTGACTTAAAAACTAGGTAAAGCTTTAAAACTCTGAAAAAAAAAAACCACAAGGAGAACAACCAAAGCATTGCTTACCACCTATAGATTCAAATCAAAAGCCATTGATACCTGCCAGCAACTACATGTATACAGAAAAGTACCCTACGCCTCACCACAATAAGGAATGAAAAGCCAGTAGGTGATAAGATATACAAAATTTTAAGAAATGCACGCCTAAAAACATTTGCAGTCCGATTTGATCACCAAGAAATACCACAGAAACGGAATTCAATTAGACAATGAGGCAGGAAAAACACATGCCAAAAGAGAACACGGTCACAACACCTGCAAACACGAAGAACAGCTAGATTCGGAGAAAAAGCGCAGCCAACACGCATTATTAACATTACCCCTTTCGACCCGAATTACAAACACATTGACCGACTAAGAGCATTCAAGCAGTATGTTAACCACACCAAGCACACAAAAACTTCAAATGCTTCATACTACAAATCCTAACGAATTCCTGCGTATAAAAGAGGAAATCACAAGTAAGGGGTTCGTTTAAACTACTATTTTAGTTTTTTTTTTAAAGCCGTAAAAATACGCCACATAGCGAAATCATCTATTTTTAAAATACTTTTTATTTGCCCAAAACAATGTTCAGAAAAATCACCGCTACCAACTAAGCATACACGGAACAGGCAACACGATGAATTCATAGACACTACAAAGTTCCCATCCGTTGGAGCAACTTCTACTAAAAGCAGAACCAGAAAGAAGATGATAAACATACGATACTGAAAAATATACTGAATTAATATGTGGTAAATGAAATTTTGTAGACATTCGAACAAAAAATAGCAACAAACGGTGAAAATAGAACTGCACTACAGAAGTAGTTTAACAAACCAAACCGCACCTACACCTAAAAGCAAAAAATAGTTTTGAAAGCCAAAAAACATACAAATTACACCCACACACCAAAAAAATTTACGGGGACTACCAAAAAATAGGTGGTAAACAATCAATGCGCCTATAACACAAAGAAAAGGAAGAAACAGTCACACATCAACAACCCTTTCTCACACCAGTAAACAGATGTGACGAAAAATAATGAAATGAGATTAAGATACTTAAATTCATACGAAAAGGGTGTGTGTTTGCGTATATGTGTGTGAATGTATGTGGGTGTGTGCCGAGGTGTGTGGGATGTGTGTGTGTGTTATTGTGTGTGTGTGTGTGTGGGTGTGAAGAGGCCGGCCGCTGAATGAAGCGATTGCGGGTACAAAATTAAGAGTTTGTGCCTTTTTTTAAAATGATTGGCAGATGTTAAACTACGCCCTAAGCAAGGACATACAAAAGCCACGGGCAAACACACTTTAATCATCCAAGACACTCAACACAACCTCACCACAACAACTCTTCCTATTCTCTCTTTACAAGCCCCACTAAAGTAGCCTTGTAATGAGCGATCTTAAAAATGCACCAAATTAAAAACAATTACACCACCATCCACCAATCTTACAGAGACACGCATGCATACAAAAGAGTACCCCAAAACGAATTGATGACGGAAATAGCATAGAATATAATAGTAAATATCTGATTACACAAGTCCAAACCAATAGCCTAATTAGTAATTTACAATAACAATCACTCAAACTTTATGGCAAGGATAGATATACCGCTACGTCTGTTAGCACAACTTCACTAACATGTCATTTATAAAAACACCGCTGCATCTTCATAGCAAATCCTCTCTGTTCATAACAACAAAATAGCACCCTTCACAAATATTCATAAACAACTAGTGACTTGACCTCCTTGTTGCAATCAAGTCTAATATAGCCACCACGACATGCCATGAATTGGAGATGTCGTCCAACCACAAGAAAAAGTTCAGCAACCAGGTCGAAAATGCCGGCCATCCTTACGGACATGGAATATTAATGATGACAATCAGGGGAAGGCAAACAATCATGCACCACCAGATTAGTGAAGTTCTGCATGTTATTTCGAGAAAGTTCGTTTTATTACGCCGAACCCTGAGGGATTAAAAAACTTTCTCAACTAGGTTCGCTAACAAGATGACGAAACTGCCAGTTCAGTTAGAAAAGTTCATGCCGACACACGGGGACGATCCTGTCGCTAAACTAATGTCACATGAAGCCAACAAGTTGATTTTCCACGCCGTTCACACATTTTAAAACGCGTCTCAACCTTTTAAAAAAAAAATAATCCTCTTGGAGCTTTTAAACAGAAGTACGTTAATACACAATTCATTAATCCTGGATTGAAATAGTAGTCGACGAATAAAAGAATATGGTTCCAGATCGAACTCCAAGAACGCGTTCATTAACAAGTCTACAGGTTAACGAAGAACTGACGCCAGAACAGATCCTGAGTAGGTAGTGAAACGTTCAGCGTTTAGTATCTATCATGATCCAAAACAGGGTTATACACAAGTCCGACAATTCCGAACATTATTAAAAACTTAAAGAGTTTATAACTTCCAAATAGAAATGTTCCCGGTTTTCTGTTTGATTACAAATTGGTACTCATAGGCTTAATAGGCGTACTGCAATAAATTCATAAATCAAACCCGAAGATGAGCGGTTTTTCTTTTAAAATAGAAAGGGTGTAGAGAGCCCGAAGAAAGTTAAGACTTCCACAGACAGCTGTCACACACCAAGTGACAGGACTGAATAGAACAGACAGAAGCAGCCATTCAAGCGGCTTCTGATTGTCTGATGGCCCACATAGCAACACGCTAACACACGACGACAGAGCACATTGGATGCAACCCTGAGATCTGAAGAGGCCTTAGCATGAGGGGAGATGAACCCTTTTTTAAGAAGACTCACTTCGGGATCCGTAAACGTAATTATAGAGGAACGGGGTGAATCTGGGTTACTTTGGAGCGTCTCAGACAGTTGAAAAGGCTCTCAAACAGTTGAAAAGGGGATCATTGGTAGTTGGAAAGGGGGAACCCATTGTCTATTGCAGGCATTTTATTAAAGGGACCCAGCGTGGCGGGGGGGGCGTCATCGGGGGAAACACTTTTTTTCTTGCCCATCTTCCCGCCAGAAGACAAATGACTAATTTGTGGCAAAAATCCAAGATATTTCATTCAGGCTAAAAATCACCAAAAAATCAGCGCTTTTGGACAAAATTCTTAAAAAATCAAAATTGGTGAATGTTTTAGGCCCCCCCCCTTTAAAAAAATCACTGTTTGCTCCCCCTCCCATTTCACTTACTTCCCTAAAAAAATTCCTTGCCCCCCCCCCCAAGAAAAAGAAGTCTGGTGGCACCGCTACGGACAAGGGCCCGACAATAGTTTCATTATACCCAGCCCTGGGCCCTATCTAATTACACCAGGGCCCTTAGGTGGTGACAAAACTTACTTTTCCAGATCACGTCCTGATAAGGTTCCGTGCGGATCCTTAGAACCTTAACATTGGTATCCCCGCCGAAACTGAAAGCCGAGATCCGCACAGTTCTACTTTGATATTGAGGAAATGAAACTTTAAAAAAATGTGTCACATTATTGGTAACATGATTCCTTGACTGCTGTGACCACTCTGAAATTATATCATTCATAGCACTGTTCGCAATTAGCCACATCTATATGAACTTTTGAAATGGTTGCCACTGGTTTTGCTATAAAATGGAGAAATCAGGGAATTTTAACTCTGATCAGGGAAAAATCCCCAAAAACTGCCTACATTTTTTTTCTTATTGTAATAATACAAAATGTTTTGGTTAAAATAGTAAAATATTGCTCAGATACTGATTAACACAATGAATGTCATCTGAACCTTACAATGGGCCAAAAGAGGGAGGTTGGGATGCATGGTTTCCATGTAGATTGTCATTCTGTGATCAGGGAAAATGGAAAAATGATGTACATATCGGTGGCCACAATGACAAATAACAATTGAGATGATAGTCTGTAAAGCACATCCGTTTTATACACGTGTGTATATGCGTGTATCAACTTTAACTGCACGATTTCAGCACGATGTAGGTCTGACACTAAATAAAGGTGAGATTCATATTCCCATGGTGTGATTGCTTTCATTTGACCCCATATGATTACTTGGCATAACAATTCTATGTTGTACCCCCCCCCCTGGGGGCCCACCAAGGGGTCTGTGGGAAGTTTACGGAAATCAGCCCTCTGGATTTTTCTTTTCAAGTGTGTCCATAGGCTATCTATCGGGATATAGTAAACAAAAATAGCATTGGGAATTAAAAAATGGTGGTGCGGTGCGCCCTGGTTATTCACCCAGGGGGGCCCGCGCCCAGTCAGTGCTGATAGTTGAAACGTAAACAATGCGATAAACAACCGGTTCAAATTTGGATGAATTATGCTGAATCACACAGCAAGAATAATGCCCTGAGGAATGACTGTTTAACATAACAGAGGCAAGCCGATAGCAGAACGCAAAAACAGGTCAACTATGCTACAAAAATCTTAAAGAATATCTCCATGCTGCATCTGTAACCCTCTGTAATGGAGATCTCATGTGCTCGTTCACGTAGCGTTGCCCGTCGTCCGTACCTACCGCCTATAGTCCGGGCTAAAATGAGCTAGGTACTCACCTGGAAGGAAAGTTTAGCTCATGTGGTTTTTCTAGATCAGAATTTTATGAGGAATAAGAAAGATCGGTAGGTAAAAGGCAGAATCCTGAACGCATCTCAATTTTTGGGGGTTATTTCCGGGGGTGGGGTCAAAACAATTAAGAAAATCATTATTACGGTTACATGAAGACAACTAAGATATTCTGACTGTGTAATGACCTAAGATTAGCTTATTCAGGTATTTTAATTATATGTACTCATGTAGTTAATGATCATAGGGGAATGATGGTAAATAGTTGTAGGGGGTCACAAATTGACCCCCTTTTAAAATACAGTGGAAATTGGCTTAAAAATAATACAAAAATAAGCACAAATCAGGAAGTAATTGGTTCAATCCAGAACATTAGTTTCAGGGTAGTAGAAGGTCTGTGGAGGTCTGGTGAGGTTGCAAAATGCATTATTTTGTGGTGTCAAACCATGGGGGGCACTTCAATATGCGACTTATATTTGCCTATACCAGATGGTACGAAAATAGCTTTTAGTGTGGAAGGAACGTTTATCTCATGTGGTTTTTCTAGACCAGAATTTTATGAGGAATAAGAATATGTTAGGTAAAAGGCCCGAATCCTGAACGCATCCCCTATATATAGGTGGGTTATTTCTGGGGGAGTCAAAAATAAGAAAAAATATATTATGGTACATATGAAGACAAATAAGATATACTAACCGTGTAGTGAACTAAGAATTAAACGCTTATTCAGGTATTTAAGTGGCATTTTTTAAGCACCATGCAGGGCTGAAAGATGGGGGTCAGCCGATTTCAACCAAATTTCACAGCATGGATGGGTTTTGTGAATAATTCATGACACCAAAGTAAAAAATAAATCAGACCCCCCTTAATGGTGAAATGGACCCCCCTTAAAAATGGCCATATTTACTCTTACATTTGCGTGGAAAAAATGAAAAATTGGCAAAATTGAAGGAAACCTTACTAAATAATTAAATAACAAATTTACATTATTGAATCATCTTTTTGTTAAGCATGTAATTGTTTATCTCTGCACATGTTTATGTACCTGCAGTGTTTCTAGAAGATGTATTTTTCTAAGCCTGAAATCAGTGATTTTCACCAAGTAGCAAAATTAAGCAAAAATGTCAATATTACACATTTTTAAGCAACCATTCATTTAAAACTCAAATTCATTTTGCTAAGTCCTTATTGCCTGAGCATGTCTTAGGCCTTGGCTAAGCATAGATATGTTCAGATGTGTGTAGCTGCTATCTTCCATTTTTTAAGAGGTGGGGTCTTAAAATTTGACATTTTGAGATAATTCAAATCTGATTAATATTGCACTTTACAGTCAAATGCAAGTGCACAAACACATATTGAAGTATGATAGATATTTTTATACACTGATTGGAAACAGAAATCATCTTCAGGGATGATTATAGATGGTTTAACATAAATTCCTCTTCATCAGGTGCACCGAGTTTGGTCAATGTTGATGTGATTTTAGTCTATGTAAGCTATTCCTTTAACTCTCGTGTACCTGGGCCATTTTTTTCTATAACAACACACATCAGATTTTCATTATGAAACATCTGATTCCAAAGAATTTGGTACCACAGGATAGCTTAGAGTTTCTTCTCTCCATTGGTATTAAAATAATTACAAACACTTCCGTATGACGTCATTATGACATCATAAGGAAAGGCAAGTCTGAAAACACTGGATATGGTGCAAATTTTTTTACTGGCTCGAAAAAAAATTATCATGGCCCTAAAACACTATAATCATTTGCCATCATTTAGAGCCAAAAACCACATGAAAGTCTGATGTTCTTAACTTTTTGGTGAAAAATAGATTTTTTTCCTATTCTACATTGTGTATGTGTGTGTGGAAATTGAAAGTTTTGAAACCATGCGATTTTGTAATGTCATTCTGACGTAATAATAGGCTTGTCTGTTTTCAATGGAACGAGGATGCATAATAGCTATCCATTGGTACCAAAATCAAGTGTATGTGGTATTACGATGGATACTGGGTGTGTTGGTACCTCTCGGTGTGGGGGGGGGTGCCACCCTATCCATCACTTTAGGATAGCCCTGTGCTCTACCTATATAAAAAATATGAAGGGCATAAAATGTCAATTGACAACAAAATCATTTGGCACCAGAAAAGGTGTTTTTTTGGTATGGTACAACAAAATCTAGAAGGGGGTGGTAAGTGGTAAGACGAAGGTTAAGTAAGAATATGTTTTTTTTACATGTTACCTTGCACTTTATTTTTTATCATGGAAAGACCATATCAAAAGAAGCAAAATAATTTCATTAAAATATCTCACATGGGTATAACGGTTTCAGAGATATAGTAACCATAAGGTGCAGAAAGTCAGATTTTTCGCCTTTTGGTAAAAATATAAAAAAGGGGCAAAAGGGTCATTTTAGATTTGCACAGGTAGAATGAATTCTGATGCATTTATATGTAATTGCAACTTGTTCCAAAAACATTAACAAGTTTCGTCGAGAATTACGTCGATTGTTCGCAAGTTAGGCCTATGGGCTTTTGAAATGGTTTTTTTTTTTTTTTTTTTTTAAACTATGCAGGTAATTTACCCCCATCAAACTTATGGGAAAGAATGTTTGATTACAAATTTGAGTTAAATCGGTTCAGCCGTTGGGATAGTAGAAGCAAAAACGTGTGCTAAATTGGCCTATAGGACAGTGTGTGTTAATTAATGTGGTCGACCACATTTGGAGACAATTTTGTTCATAACATCAAAAGAAAACATTTCCTGGCCCTTAAATTTCACTGCTGTAATGAGAATATAAGAATTTTTCTTCTGATACCAAAATTTCAATTTTGATCGAGTAAAGTGGGAGGACGAGGTTGTCTATCAGTTCACCCACCAATAAACAATGAAATATAAATTTCCCCCCTCCATTAAATATGGATTATTACATTTTTATATGGGGTAAAAACATAATATCTGAACATATAAGGCACTGAATTACTATGGGGGAATAGTAGTATTATTCAAATCAAACTTGGAAATAATGAGTTGAAGAGAAGGGATGACATTAAGGAGGTTGATGTTAAAGGGTTGCTACATTTTTCACCTAATTTAGGTCCGTACGGGATGATATTATAGGATAGGATGACACAAGCCCCTATGACCCGTGCTTCCCTGGGCCCTGCCATTAGGTGGGGAGGTTGGTATAAAAAAGTCCACATGCACAAAAAGTCAACATTGTTCATAGCCTCTATCTCGAGCAACTGCTGCAGCCAAACCTGGGCATATTATAGGAGTTGTACGAGGTACAAACCGTACTCCCATGCCATTTGAAAGGCCACCTAGATGCTCCCCGTAATTTTGTTCAAATTGTTGTGGGATGAGATCTATTTCTGATGTGATGTGGAGCAAGACCCTGATTGAGATTCAGATTGTTTTTCTGCAAGTTTAGCTCAAAAAATCAATTTTTAAATTCAAAATCAACTTGAAAAAACTGGCCGATTTGACATTAATACCCATATCCTAAAACCATTTAGCACTGGCCAAAATGTACTGTTTATGCGATTACATCAATCACATGAACACACAAACCAAACATCGCCCTTTGAGGATAAGGCTAAACCAGAAAGGCATTAAGGTTAACAAACTTTACACATTTTCTGCCCATTATTGGCGCATATTACCTGACCATTCCACACCCTTTCAAAACCCATAGTACGCACCTAGGCCTGTGGTCATCACGCGTATCGCAAAGCCATAAAGGCCATAACGCATTGCCCAACGCCTTGCGAGAAAGTAGCAACGCGTTGCGACATTTCGGCCAAGCGTTGCGGTATAAGACGAATCAAAATCATGAATTCTGTGACTATTTCAAAAATAGACTCACAACGACCGCCGTTCTAGATACTTTGGTCAACGCTTGCGAACGCTCACAACGCGTTGCGAGCCTCACAACGCGTTGCAGCTTCGCAACGCGGTTGCTAAGGTTCCACAAGCCATTAAGGGTCATAACTATTGCCGCACGCGTTGTAAGAAATTCACAACGCGTTGCGACAAATTCCGGCAACGCGGTTCGGTTCGCCAATCAAAATCATGAATTTTGTGACGTATTTCAAAATATAATCTCACACACTGTTTCCGACCTCACAACGCGTTGCACACCTTCACACGGCGTTTGCGGCAATAGTTTATGGCCCTTCTTGCCTTGCATCGCGTTGTGAAGCTCGCAACGCGTTGTTGAAGGCTTGCAACGCGTGTGAAAGGCCATAAGGTCATAACGTATTGCCGCAACGCGTTGTGGATCTTATTTTTTGAAATACGTCAAGAAATTTTCATTGAATTTTTGATTGGCCGCACGCAACGCTTTGCCGACATGTCGCAACGCGTTATTGCTACTTTCCACACCGCGTTGCGCAATACGTTATAACCCCTTATGACTTGTGGACTGCGCAACGCGTTGGCGCAGCTTGCACGCGTTTGTGAAGCTCCCAACGCGGGTTGTGAAGGTTGCAACGCGTTGCAAGTAACTAGCAAGTCGTTGTGGTTATTTTTAGAAATACGTCACGACATTCATGATTTTGATTGGCCTACCATACACACCGCAACGCGTTGCCGAACATGTCGCAACGCGTTGCTACTTTCTCGCAACGCCGTTGCGGCAATACGTTATGGCCTTCATGGCTTGCGATACACGCGAACACAAATGTATAGTTGGGTCGTCTGGAGGCAATTTAGTTGGTCATCATTAATAGATCTTCTATGAGTGTTAATGAACAATTTAGCGAGGGTGCACCAGGGAGGGGGGTCCTAATACGGGGCCAAAATGCGATGCAGGTGGATGTTTTGTAAAAATGTACCATTTTGTGTCCATCTTCTTACGCGGATTTAAAGTATAGTTTGTCCTACTTATAACTTACGAGATAAACACGAAACTCGTCAATGCCAAAGGTCACCACCAAAGGTCAAATCTTCAGTATTGTGTCAATCTTCTTAAATAATGGTCTCAACTGTGTTCACCTTTCCCACAGGGATTGCAACCAATGTAATTGTTTTCAAGCATTAATGACAAACAAGGTCCATGCCATTGGGGGGGGTCGATTTATACAATGAATTTAGAAATAATTAGGTTGGGCAGCGAACCTATTTTTTGCGGTATTGAGGAAGATATTAACATTTGATCCTATTTTAAAGATTAAAGACTGTTGAACTTGACAAAGTACCTCCATAACCATACGTTGTAGGTAGTACAAATCATACCTTTTTTTTTAATCCTTGTAACAAAATGGACAATTTGCTACCTTGGTTTTAACATCAATCCAAGCATTTTTCATTTGTGGGACCCCTGTATTACGGACTTATCCCCTCCCCCCCCCCCCCTGGATTCACCTTTTAGGAGCTGCACCTTGGCTAAATTTTGATTCATCACCCTTCATAGAAGACCAACAACAATGAGAAATTCACCATGCTATCCACTGTCACAGAATTGCTCCAGAGATCAACTTGTACGCATGAAATCGCCGTGGGCTAGCGACCTCTTGGGGCTTACATCTCACCGGTCTGGGTACGGCTCGAGTCCTGCATTGACCATGCACCTTTTTTATGCTATGCCTTAATTCTTTCTTCACTTCCAGGGACAACAACAGATGGACTTTAAGAGAAGTGTTCGCACCAATGCCTATGTCTATGGGCGACAGGGCGGCAAGGTTTATAATTCACACAAAGAGAAATGTATTATGCGAAACACATCCCTCTGAAGTCAAATTCTGAACTATTTCTTTCATTTCCTCCCTGCAATTTAGTAATCTTGATTGAAATAAACAGTCCGCTCACATGTTATGATAGAGAAACATAACTTAATTTAGTGCTATGTAGTGCTACATAATATACGAGCACAATTGTATGTTTGTAAGTACCACAACAAGAACCATATCAAAAGCCTAATTTTAATTTCCTACTGATTTAACCGGTTTAATGTAGTAAAAATGGTTTGATTTTCATGAGGTTTCCAGCTAAGTGCATGTATCCCACACTCGCACTGTCAATTTGTATAGTTTTTGATATTTATTACTGTACATTACATATGGGATAATGCCCCCAAGTGCCCCCCCCCAAACCACCTAAACTGTCTTTTTCTTTTCTTCATATACATCATAGTATGTGGAGGTGCCATCATAAAAACCCCCCAGGGCAAAGCAATCCTCATCCTCAACTGAATATGCGTATTATAGCATTTTACAAGAAAATTTGGGTTAAAATTATTTCTTTAAAAATTTTTTTTTTTTTTTTACCCCCAATGTGATTAAAATAGGAAGCGGCAAAACAAACCCCTATTTAAAATGGTACATACCACCTCCACACCTTTTAAAGAAATTATGTATAGTGAAATGTCCATCTGAATGATACAGATTTTCGCAGCCTCTTTAACTCAGATGAGTAATGGAGCTTGGTGTTTGAAATTGGTGTATTTTTGAGAAATATGTAAACATGATATTTTTCATTTTGGCCCAATAATTTTATGACTTAATTATACATAGCTACCTAATTAACCCGATATTCGACAAAATACAAAACAGAAGACAACACATGCTCGGTTGGAAAGCATTTTTCTTTTCAATACATTTGGCCAAGATTCATTGGAATCCTCTCTTGTTTGAAGGATATTTTATATAACCTTGAACTTTGGTATTTTGGTTCACAGCATTTTTTGAAAATTGATGAAAAGGGCCTGATTTTAGGGGGTCCTAAATCCCTCCTCATAGGGGGCCCTATGGAGTTTTTTTAATATCACCACTCTGAGTTGTTTGACTAAAGTGTTTCAAATTGCAAATATAGTTAAAATTGGTTGACCCTCATCTTTCACCTTTATATGGGAGCCTGCATGGTGCTTAAAAAATATCACACTTAAGTATAATGTACTTGATGTAGTAATGATACGAGTGTAAATAAGTTGCAGGGGTCACTAAATCACTCCCTTATTAAGAAATACACTAAAAATTGCTTAAAATATACAAAAATATCACAATTAGGAAGTAATTTGTTCAATTCTAGACTATAGTTTGAGAGATAGTATAGTTCATCTGTGGAGGTCTGGTGAGGTGGTAAAATGCAGTATTTTTGGGTTGCAACACATGGGGGACTTCAATATGCGACTTATATCGTCATAAGTCTTCCAAACAGGCCAATCGACCATTTTGGCGAAATTGAGTTTTTTGCATATTATGATACTCTATCACAAGCTCTTTTCATATACCAAATATTGAGCAAAAATAACATTCCAATTTTTAGATAAAATAGATTTTCACTTTTGGAAATCATACCCAAACGCCAAATGAAAGTCTTCCAAAGAGACCAATCTGCATTCGTCTGTTTGCTGTACCTGAAAACCACCGTGGAAATTGCGAGATTCATCTCCTCTCTCGATTAACACTGGGTAGCCTATATACATGTATAGAAGTCTGGTCGAAGTTTATATTAGTACAATGTGTGTATCTGAGACGATTTTGCCACACCAAAAATAAAAATTTTTTGCAGTATTTTACTGACACATTCTGCCAAATAATTCCTGTGAAAAATTACGTATACTGTACAGTCCCAAAGAATTCAATGAATTTATTCACTTTGGATAAGATTAGTCAATAAATTAGCACATCAAATAATTATAAATTAGTCTAAGTAATACACAATATAAAATATACCTGTTTGTGTGCATAACTGGTGGGTGTAAAGCAATAGATGAACAGACGATCTCAGAAGAGCTCAGAAAAGCGGGGAAACTTCTTCTGGAATGTACCTGAACCTAAGTGATTTCATTAGAATGTGCTCCCTGACTTCTCTGGAATCATAGGTGCGCACTTTGCTGCATAATTACACAAGCCAGTGAGTAGTCTGCTATGAGATCCCAAAATCTATACAGTACATTTGGAATGGTAGAGGCATCTCCAGACTTCTTATAGTAATGGACTATATTTTAGCCACATCACTCATATAGAGAGGACCAATCCTTCTAGTTTGTTTAGAGGATATATAAAGCCCTGGTGAGAGAAGATGAGGCAGAGTATCACAACATCATTACTCCAAGGAGAGTTTAATACCATCGTGCTCCAAGTTATTAGCAGAATTTCCAAGTTGACAGTGACAGCAATCACAGTCTAGTACAAATCTTCCACATAGTGGACATTGTCATAGTAGTCTCAGCTCCAGCAGTTTCGTCCGATTGTGTAGCCGGGTTCGGTTTCCGTATTTCGTGGCCTCTGAGTTATCCAAGGATAAACAAGCTACAGCACTTTTGGACTTTATATTTAGTCGACCTCCGAGCTCCGGGAGTCATTAGG